>APFE031600204.1:996-41956 GCA_000404065.3 Pinus taeda | reverse complement strand
CCCCCCCCCCCCCCCCCCCCCTTCTTAATATTATTTCCAACAATTGGTATCAGAGCGAAGTTCTTCAGAAGAAGCTTGATCACTTGAAAGAAGAACCATCAAGATGAATAATCACGAAAGCATGGGATCCATCAGATGCTAATCTTCGATGGGAGCAACTTTGTTTATTGGAAAATAAGAACCACATCCTATCTACAATTTCTTGGCACAGATGTCTAGGAAATTGTCGAAGGAGGATATAAATTTCCAACAACAATTCCTATAGACACAGCTGGTAAAAATCAGTATGAACAATGTCAAAGTTGTTAATACTTTTTTGGTAAGTTTGTCACAATCAGAGTTTGTCAAAGTCATGTAGCTCAAATCAGCCAAAGAGATATGGGACAAAATCATTCAGAGCTATAAAGGAGACTCTCAGGTAAAATGTGCTAAGCTTCGAACTCTCAGAATTCATTATGAAACTCTTAAGATGCATAGTGATGAGAATATAGCTAGTTACTTCTTACGTATAGATGAGGTTGTTAATTGTATGAAGAATATGGGTGAAGAAATAAAGGAAGTTACCTTAGTTGAGAAAATTTTGAGATCCTTGTCTGCTAATTTTGAATCAAATGTGTTTGCCATAGAAGAAAAATAGGATTTGCATAATATCACTATGACACAACTTCACGGAATCCTAATTGCTTTTGAGATGAGAAAAGGAGGTCCATAATATATGAGAGAAGTCGCATTTAAATCTTTAGAAAAAGGAAAAGAAAAGGAAGTACACAATGAATCAAGACACATTTCAGAAGAAGAAGATGAGGTAAATTTTGTCAAGAAGCTTCAACAGAGTTCTGGAAGGTTCAAAGGTAAGTTACCTTTCAAATCCTTTGCTTATGATAGAGTTGGTCATTATGCTGCCAGATGTCCTCATAAAGATAAATATGTAAAAGGAAAGGAATAGGAAAAAGGAATAGGAAACAAGTTGTGAATAGAAGGAGTTACTATACTCATGAAGATAGTGATGGTTTATCTAATAGTGATGAAGATGAAACTGGTCAAGATTACAAACTTCTCATGGATTATGATAATGATGATTTTTGGGATGCTTTAGAAGAGGAAAAATTTCATGAAGAAATCTCTAAACTCAAAATATGTTTACAAGAAAATAATATGATCATAGATACCTTGACATACCAACTTGCTAAAAAAGAAAAACACAATGAAAAACTACAATGTGAAATTGTGGGTCTAAGAAAAGATCTTGAGAAAACAAAATCTCTCAATCTTAGATTTACTAAAAGATCATAAACTTTAAATGAAATTATCAAAGTTCAACATTCTCCTCTGATAAAGACAGGTCTTGGATATACTGAAGAAGCATCTCAATCACAGAAGTCGTCAACTTCCACCAAAATCTATCTTGATGCAGCAAATACGAGTGAACAATATAACAATCGTTAGAAAAGGTCTAAATATAATCACCAGGTAAATCATACTCAATTTGCTCCAAGGATGAATATCAATAAAATCCACAACCAACCTCGCGCAAATCATACTCAATTTGCTCCAAAGATAAATATCAATAGAAACTACAATCAATGAGTAAATAGATTCTCTAGTCGCAAAAAATTCCTTAATGGGAAATGTTTTTCATGTCGTAATTTTGGGCACAAAGCTGCTCAATGCGTTTCTTACAAAATTATCATGATTAGAGAAGCACGAAACCAAAGAAATGTAACAAGGATCAAGAGAAGTTCCTATAATAACTTTTCTCCTCTTGAAAATGAAATAGAATGCTCAATTTGTAACAACTTTGGTCATGAAGAATCTGAATGCAGGAGAAAATCGACAAACACCTCAAAAGGAGAAAACGCCATTAAATCCCAAGATATGGAGAAGGAAATAATCTCAAACAGAAATATGTGGTATAGCCTTGTATGCAGAAGGACAAGAAGATCAGTGGTGTGGATGCTCCAAACATATGACATGTAACAAAGAGAAACTTCACTCATATAATGCCTTAGAAAAGGAAAAGAATGTCTCATTTGGAAATGACACTCCAATTGTCATAAAAGGTAAAGGTTTTGTTTTCTTGAAAGAAAAGGTTAAAGCTGGAAATGTTATGTATGTAGATGGTTTAAAGCATAACCTGTTGAGTGTCAGTCAAATGTGTGATCAAGGAAATGAATTGGTGTTTCGATCAAAAGAATGTGTTGTTCGTGAGCTTGATATAGGAGAGACCGTGATCAAAGGTACAAGAACTCCAAACAACGTATACATACTCAAAGGAGGACAACAAAGTGTTATATAAGAAAAATGATGAAAACTGGCTGTGGCATAGAAGATTGGGACATCTAAGCTTTTCTCAAATAAGAAAAACATGCAGACTCAAGGTTTTTCATGATCTTCCAGATATCAGCATCCCAGAAAATAAAATATGCAAATCATGTCAAATCGGTAAGAAAACCAAAGTTCACTTCATGGAAAAATAAGGGTTAGCTAGCAAGCCTCTTGAACTTATCCATACTGATTTATGTGGACCAACAAGGAAAAATTCACCTCGTGGAGAAGAATACTTTATTTTGTTCATTGACGATTTTTCCAGAATGTGTTAGATAGGTCTTCTAAAGCATAAAGATGAAGCATTTGAAAAGTTACAAGCCTTGAAAGCTTCAGTTGAAAATGAATCAAATAAAAAATCAAATGCCTCAAATATGATTGAGGAGGGGAATTTATATCGGATGAATTCTTTGACTTTTGTGAACAACATGGATAAAAAGGGAATTCTCCACTGCAAGAACACCTCAGCAAAATGGTGTAGTAGAAAGGATGAATATAATAGTTCAACAAATGGCTTGAGTCATGCTAGATGAATTTTGAACTCCTGCAACCTTATGGGGTGAAGCTCCATTCACTTCCGTGACTATTCTCAACAAAGAAAATGTTCGGGTAAATATCACTCAAACTCCACATGAACTTTGGTTGGTAGGACTCCTACTATAAAATACTTTAAAGTTTTTGGAAGCAAATGTTTTATCAAAAAGACTGATGAAAAACTTGGTAAGTTTGAACCCAAAGCAGGTGAAGGGATTCTTCTTGGTTATTCTTCCAGAAGTAAAGGATATAAATATTATAATAAAATACTTGGGAAAAATGTTGAAATCATTGATGTTGTAGTTGATGAATCATGCAGAAATCCAAAATCAACAGAAGATTATGACAATGGGGAATATGGGGATTAAATTCCCACATCAAATCAAAATTATATTGAAGAAGAAAATAATGAAGCACCAGAAGAAGATATAATGGTAGAAGAAAAGACTCCATCTAGGTATGTTCAGAAAAATCATCCATAAACTTAAATTTTAGCAGAAAGGGAGACTGGTGTATAGACAAGAAGAATTATTACAGGGACCTCAAGCTATCTAGCATTACTATTCTCCACCGAACCTCAAAATATAAATGAAGCATGCAAAGATGAATGTTGGGTCAAGGCCATGGATGAAGAACTTGAGAAAATTGAAAATAATAACACTTGGGAATTAGTTCCTAGACCTCATGATAAAAATATTATAGGAACTAAATGGATATTCAAGGACAAGGTGAATGAAAATGGATAAGTCATTAGAAACAAGGCTAGACTTGTTTGTAAAGGGTATGCTCAACAAGAAGGTATAGATTTTGAAGAAACTTTTGCACCTGTTGCGAGACTTGAAGCCATAAGAATGTTTCTTGATATTTCCAGTTTTCGGAAATTCAAAGTATACCAAATGGATGTAAAATCAGCCTTCCTTAATGGAGATTTATAAGAAGAAGTTTATATTGAACAACCAGAAGGATTCATTCTTGGAAATGATGCAAAAATTGTATGCAGACTCAAAAAACCTCTCTATGGTCCGAAACAGGCTCCAAAGGCTTGGTATTACTGCCTTGACAAATATATACACCAACAAGGTTTTACAAAAGGTTCTACAGATAGCAATTTATATACAAAGATTGAAAATAATAAATTGCTAATTATTATTGTTTATGTTGATGATATCATTTTTTGTAGCAATGAAGAATCCATGAGTCGGAATTTTTCTTCACTAATGCAGCAAGAATTTGAAATGTCCTTTCTTGGTGAACTTACCTATTTTCTTGGTCTACAAGTTCAACAAACTAAAGATGGTATTTTTCTTTCACAAACCAAATATCTCAAGCAGATCTTGAAAAAGTATGGAATGGAAAATCCTAAACCTATGTGTACTCCAATGATAAACAGGATGTAGTCTCAGCTCAAATGATGAATTAGCAACAGTACATCAACCAACTTACAAATCCATGATTGGCAGTTTTCTTTATCTAATAGGTACCCGACCTAACATCATGCATGCAATAGGAATAGTTGGAAGATTCCAAGAAAATCCAAAGGAATCATACCTTCAGGTAGTCAAAATAATTTTCAAATATCTTCAAGGAACTCAGAAATTTGGACTATGGTATCCTAGAGATGCAGATCTTACTCTTCACGCATATACAAATGTAGATTGTGCAGGAAGCTTTGATGATAGAAAAATCACTAGTGGTGGTGCATTCTATATGGGTTCCAGGTTAGTGTCTTGGTTTAGAAAGAAACAAAGTTCAATTTCTTTACCTACAGCTGAAGTAGAATATGTGGCTACTACATCTTGTTGCACACAACTACTTTCGATGATGCAAACTTTGCAAGACATTCAAATCACATGTACTCCACCCATCTCCCTTCTTTGTGATAATATAAGTTACATCAGTATTTTAAAGAATCCAGTCATGCACTCCAAGACCAAGAACATACCCATCAAGTACCATTTTCTACGAGAGAAACTGCTTGAACAAAAGGTTAAATTGGAGTATGTCCCCTCCAAAGAATAGGTCGTTGATATAATTACTAGACCACTTCCCAGAGAAACATTTGAATATCTTAGACAAAAGCTGGGAGTTTTTGTTGCATCATCCTACTGTTAAATCCAATTTTTCAGAGAAAGTTTACTACACACTGGTTTCATGAAGTATTTGTGCGGGTACACGCGAGTTTCCTTGGTTGAAAGTGCGTATATGTTTTTCTAACAAAAAAAAATAGTGGTAGCACAGGTTCAGGGGGAGCGTTCACATTCCACATTATTAGCATTATGGTTGCTGAACTCAGTTATTTCTTAGCTGCATCAGTCATTAGTGTGATATAACTTTTTCTGTCATGGTCTATATTTCAATGAGTTCTATTGGTCATAGGATGTAATTTATTTCCCCAATATCCTTGGGCTGCATGATGTAATAATTGTTGTACTTCTGTCATGTATAAAATTTGGTATATCCCCACTTGGTTGGGTAGATGAGTCAAATATGGTGTATCCCCATGTGGTTGGGTGATTGATGTATGTATGAGTTCGTGGTCATAGGGAGGTCATACTCACTTTGTTGAGTTATAATGTCATGTTATTATATTGAATCATCTCTCTACAGACTCCACATGTACTCAAGGGGAGTATGGATAACATCATGCAAAGGAGGAGAGTAGAGTGGTCCGCCCTTTGCCCTTGATGTCAAAGGGGGAGAGTATTTTGGTATTTTGGTGTTGTATGGTATCTCTAACAGTCTTTATAGCTTGTAGTAGTCAACACCATCATGGTTGCCATCAAGTCCAAAAACGGAGATTGTTGGCATTATGATACAAGTATTGTTCTTGATGGAAACTCTACAGGTCAGCTCAATTTTGATAAGAGGCTAACAGGAATATTCATAGGCAATAGGGCAGTGGTACAGAGGATCGATAATATGGAACTAAGGTCTATTGATTAGAATAAAGAAGTTGAAGGAATAAGATGATGTAAGAGCAGTTTAAGAGATACACGCAGGTTCACTTGGTCCAAGCAGCGTATACATGTAGGTACTTAGAACAGAAATAGCGTATAACGTACACACGCACTCCCACAGAAGGAAAAGTGCGTACATGTTGAAAACCATAGTTTTGGTCCAAGGTATTTGGTCCAAGGTATCTTTGGACAATGATAATGACCCTAGGTATTTAGTCCAAGGTATTCGGTCCGTGGTATTTGATCCAAGGTATTGCTCCTAAGTGGATTTAGTCCATGGTATTGAGAAAGGCCAAAAACTATATAAAGAAGAGAGGATCATAATGCTAGATGTGCAATTGAATAAGATTCTAATGGGATGAGATTTTGGGGTTAATCCAAAATCCCAATTCCCAAATAAATTTTAATCCAGGGCCTGTGGGTTATGGGCCCACAAGCCTGCACGGAAGTGTTTAAATAACTTTAATCCTTTTAATTTTTAAACCATGGATCTATTTGAATATCGATCATTCCTTAATCTTAATCACAAGCATGCAATATAGGTGTAAAACCTCATGACCACATAGTAATACAATATATTGCAATAGATGGATTTTAAAATATAGTATCCGCCGATCCACCAACTCCATCTAATGCCGACGTAATTCTCCACTCCTCCGATCCGAGTTCCGGATCCAACTTGACCTCCAACGTGATTCATAGCAATTTGTGTCCGGTGGTAGGGGTTACCTTTGGTTCCGATGCAAAGTTCGACTGAGGCAATTCGACATTAAACCGAACAGCATCATCCACACACAATTATATTCGGTCAACAAATACATAACAGTTACGCAGTAATTCAGGGCAACGAGTTAACAATACAGATTTTAACTTTTAACAAAAGACACACACGCAAGCATATATAAATAACACGGAACATGATCACGCAGGCAGATGTAATTAACACTGTGCATACTTCTATATATTTACAAAACAATTGCGTCCTAAGGCATTCCAGCCTTAGAACCAATTCGTTGTCGATTACATCTTGTTCCCTCACAATTGCCTCCCAGAACAAATATATCTCACACCCTCTCGATCTTTGTCTTATATAAGAAGCGTTTGAAAGGAAGAACGGATCAGAACCGCTCCTTTTTCTCCCACAAAAGACGCATGCATGCTTTAAATCTGCGTTATCAGCTTTAAATCTATTTTTCTGCTTTAAAGAAAAGTTTCCTTTGTTCTGCTTCCGTGGCCCATGTTTGTTGGCTTTGGTGCTGGGTGCTCCCGCATCAGACTCCCAAGGCACAAAAATTTATGACCTCTTGGTCATCTGCTTCTGGTCTTCGTAATAGATTTAACTTGTGAGCTGCAACCAACCTCTGTAGTAACAGTCTCCTTTGTTACACGATACCTCACCAAGCCCTCCTCACTCGGTCTTTTGGCATCCTTCTCTAGGTTGCTGCAAATATTCTCACCTGCTGCAAATATTCTCACCTGTTACTGCCGCCATCTGCATAAACTCTCCAACTTTAACATAGTTGTACCTTTTTCCCCTTCTGCTCGCATTCTTATTTCTTCTCTCAGGAATCCTTTCCCTGCTCTAATACCACTCTTATGGGATGAGATTTTGGAGTTAATCCAAAATCCCAATTCCCAAATAAATTTCAATCCAGGGCCTGTGGGTTATGGGCCCACAAGCCTGCATGGAAGTGTTTAAATAACTTTAATCCTTTTAATTTTTAAACCATGGATCTATTTGAATATCGATCATTCCTTAATCTTAATCGCAAGCATGCAATATAGGTGTAAAACCTCACGACCACATAGTAATACAATATATTGCAATAGATGGATTTTAAAATATAGTATGGCGCCTCTATATACGTTAGCAGATCCGCCGATCCACCAACTCCATCTAATGCCGACGTAATTCTCCACTCCTCTGATCCGAGTTCCGGATCTAACTTGACCTCCAACCTGATTCATAGCAATTTGCGTCCGGTGGTAGGGGTTACCTTTGGTTCCGATGTGAAGTTCAACTGAGGCAATTCGACATTAAACCGAACAGCATCATTCACACACAATTATATTCGGTTAACAAATACATAACAGTTACGCAGTAATTCAGGGCAATGAGTTAACAATACAGATTTTAACTTTTAACAAAAGACACACACGCAGGCATATATAAATAACACGGAACATGATTACGCAGGAAGATGTAATTAACACTGTGCATACTTCTATATGTTTACAAAACAATTGTGTCCTAAGGCATTCCAGCCTTAGAACCAAATTGTTGTCGATTACATCTTGTTCCCTCACAATTGCCTCCCAGAACAAATATATCTCACGCCCTCTCGATCTTTGTCTTATATAAGAAGCGTTTGAAAGGAAGAACGGATCAGAACCACTCCTTTTTCTCCCACAAAAGGCGCATGCATGCTTTAAATCTGCGTTATCAGCTTTAAATCTATTTTTCTGCTTTAAAGCAAAGTTTCCTTTGTTCTGCTTCCGTGGCCCATGTTTGTTGGCTTTGGTGTTGGGTGCTCCCGCATCAGATTCTAAGGAATACTTCTCTCTGAAGTATATTTTATGTTGCAGGGTTATGTTTGGGACTAGATCTGAAATATTTATGTGCACCTTGAGTTCAATATTGGATCAGGATCATGAGACCTAAAATGACTTATTATTGAATGATCTAATATTGGTTGACGCTAGATCTGATGTTTTGTGATATCTATCATGATCTAGGTTTGTCTAAAGTCTAAATTGCAGCAGAGTTCTGAGTCAATATTTGCAGATTTGTACGCAGGTTCGTCTCAGCAAAAGAGCATATACACGCAGGTTTTGTTCTTTCAAGTAGCGTATACAAAAGAAAGGCTTGATGTTCAGAGATGACTGATCTATCAGATCAGTATTGTTGATTTATTGTTGCTACTATTTTACTATTGTCTGTCAATGAAGTATTCTTAGATCTAAATGTAAATCTGAAGGCATAATGAGGTTGATATTTGATTGATTGTATAAGTGAGAAGAAGTGTTTTTTGTTGCCTGCCTATGTGAAGTTATATAAGTTGATAGTAGATGTTCAGTACACTATTGTTTGGTACAGTTTTTTATTCATTGATTTTATGATTCAGAATCTTTAGAGGTATACGCAACTTGGGCTGAAGGAAGTAGCATATACATGGAGATTTTTCTTCATTGAGGTAGTGCATACAGTCTGACACATGAATTTTTGAGGTTTCAGTTGGTTCTGAATGTTGATATAAGTTTCTAGGTTCAGCACAGTGTTCTGATGATAGTGATCTAATTGTTTCATATTAATTGTGTGTTGGTTGATGAAGTTTGAGTTTCTAAATTTCTGATGGGTTATTGATGAGTCAAGGTATTCATATGTCTTGATATGTGCCAGGAGCATCTAGTCTGAAAATTTATGAAACGTGGTCCCTGGTGGAAGAGTGGAGTTTTCTGTAGGCTGGCACCTACGTACTAGTAAACATATTGGCTAGTACAAGAGATAGGGGGTTGTAGCTCCCTTCCAATACAATCTAGAGAATGAGAGAAGGTTGTAACCTTCTGCAAGTAGAAGCCTATGTACTGGTATGAGTCTGCACCAATACAATATTGTAAACATATTTTCTTATTATTAAAAGAAGACAGAGATCACAGCGGTAGGTGGTTTTCACCCACATTGGGTTTCTACCTTAAATCTTGGTGTTCATGTGTGTTGCTTATTTGTAATGGTTTATTATGTTTATACTGCACATGGTTACTATTTAATGATTGATGAAGCACTGATGCACTGATTAAAGATCAACATATGATGAATTAACTAAATCATAATTTTATTGCATAAACGTTGGTTTCCTGAAATACAGTTGCGTGTACACGCTTATTCCCCTCTCTAAAGTAGTGTATATAAATCTGATTATGAAAAAGAAAAATTATTAATCTGATAATACTAATTCACTCCCCCCTCTCAGTATTATTTCCAACACCTTTTTCTTTTGGTCAACAGTAGATATGTATCTTTGATTAGATTCCTTCCTTTCAATTTCTGCTTCCTGCATATGTTGTGTGATCCTGCTAATCTATGCAAACGCTATGTTGAGTTCTTGTTGCTTCTGATGGACTTCTCTCTTGAGGTCTCGTGTCATTGTATTCTTGATTTATTCGAATTGAGTTCTAGGACTACTAATCATCTTCTCAGACTCTTCATTTTCTTTGATGAGTTATTTTGTTGTCATCAATTTTGCTTCCAATAGTCTTGTCTTTTCCTTTTGACTTTTGAGTTCCTTTATCACCTTATTCACTTGATTTTGAAACTCTGTTTTACTCATTTCTCTCGTTTCTTCATCATAACTATAAGGATCTGAATTTTCAATAACAACTTGACCTGATTTCATTGTTGAATAGATAATATGAAGCTTTTCCCAAAGGGCTTTAGCTGTTGACCATTGACCAACTTTTGTTTTTACTGAATTTGGCAAAACATTCAAAATTACATTCATGGCCTTTGAATTGTACCTTTTAGCTTCATCATTAGATTTTTCTCCAGAATAAATTGATTCTCATACTCCATGTGCCTGTAAATGTACTTCCATCCTGGATTCCCATATCCTATAATTATATGCATCAAAATCAAGGGTTGATACACAATACTCACTTTCTTTAGATTTTGTTGTACCTGTACCTTCCTTTGAAATCCATGTAGCCTACTCCTTTGACTTTCTCATCTCTATGCTCTAAAAAATGACATCCAGTGGTTAAGTTGTTACTAAAGGAACCAATCTCTGATACCAATTGTTGGAAAACACTGAGAGGGGGGGCAAATTAGTGTTTCTTAGCAATTAGCAATTTTGAATATTTTCAGAGCATTATTTAATATTCAATTTATTAATTTTTATTCATTAATAACAGTAAATAGAAGAACACAGTAGGAACAACAATTTTAGGTGGAAATCCCCCTCCGTGTCAAAAACCATCGAACGTTTTTCTAATAAATTATTTAATCTTCAACCCCAATTGAAATGAAAGCAACAACTTCCTAGAATTCTAGAAAATAATTCTTCTCCAGCTCCCACTGGAAGGACGCCCCAATGCCTTGGTTTCTTCAGTAATCAACTGAATGGATGCCCCAACACGCTAGACCAACCTACCACCCTGAAGTGTTCATAGGCTCCAACCTGTAGGCGACTTCATGCACCTACCTAGCACCTCCCTACCACCCTATAATGACTAAAATGAGAGAAGAGTGTGTATTCCCGTACTAGGGACAATGATCCACAATACAATGTGATTTACAATGATCTTGATCGAACACCCAATCACACTATGACCTACAACCCAACCATGAGATCATCCCAACAGAGACTTCTATACCTCCCAACAATGCCTTTTCGACTCTAGGCAGATTATTTCTTTTACAATAATGACTCTTCCAATGATGACACTTTTATAAATGACTCTTTTACAACTTTACAATGATGACTCTTAGCCTTGAAACTTCTTCACAATATGGAGATGGTTGTCATGTCTTCAGAGGATGTACCGCTGCAATGCCTCCTTTGATTTGATACTTCTTCTTTTGAATTCTTGCTTGAATTTGTACTTGAATCTTCTTCTACTTGCATGAAAAATTTTCCTGAAGAAACCAATCCCAAAACAAGAAAAAATACCCTTCAACTTACCTCTTCCTACAAAACACATGTAAGTGCATAATAATGAATAAATACAAATTAAAATTACAATGTGTATCTAAAGTGTGCTTGTCACTTTTGTTGTTGACTTGTTGTAGTAGTAGAAAAAGACTCCCTCTCTTGATACAGGCATGTACTTTATGCAAGACTAGATCCAAAACTAACCTAAAGATATATACAATAAAAGCTAATGACAAACCCTAGACTTGTTATGGACCAAGTTCTAAGTACAACAATAGAGACCATTCCATAAACTATGACAATGCAAGTAAAATGAACTTACAACGTCATATAGATTTAGAAAACTTTGTGTAGCATCAAGAATATGTAGTATCAAGAATAGGACATCCTAAAACTAATTGTGACATATAGAGACATAGAGATATAACCGACACACTATATATACTTACGTTTTCCTACAAAAACATATGTCAGAGATGATAAACAAAATGCAAATGTAAACATTAATCATACATACCTTTCTATAGGAGACTTACCCTTGACTGTTGATGTGTGGTCCTTACTGGAGTAATCCTTGAACCCATGTTTTTTCTTTCCTTCTAGGAGCTTGATACTGAATCTGTTCAATATTGGATTCTTCAAGAAATAGTTATGCCCAATCTCCCATGATGACCTCATTATAGACTGGTTCAGTAGAGAAAACTTGTACAAAGTGCCACATGTCATTGCTATGACCTTAGGTCCTGAAAACTCTACTCAAAAAACTACAGCCTTTCCTCTTTCTATGACTATTTACGAAATTTTAATCCAATGCTCAGAGAGAAAGTTATGATGATTTTTCCAACGTCACCTGTTTGACATGGAATTCGGGAGTCTGCAAAAACCCTAACTTCCTCATATCATATCTCCAAAAATATAGCAAACAATTTGGTCATGAAGTTCATCAAGAGTTCAGCTCAAATGTGTTTTAATTTCATATTCTGAAGCTTCGTACAAAAAAACTTATAGAGAAAATGCAACGATGACCTGTTTGAAGCCACAAAATCCCTACTAGAGGAGGATATGAAGGACATTATTTATATGAATGTCTTGAGTTAAGAGGGTCCTCAACAATTAAAGTTATATGGATTTTAGGAGAATTTTTTATTTATTAATTATTGAATATTCAATGACCACAACCAATTATGAGTGCCATGCCATAACTCCATGGGGTTTGAGCCCACTAACTGGGGTTACTAACTTCAAACATGAATATCTCTCCAACCGTGAAGAATCACTTGGCATGCCATATATCAACGGAAACATCTCTACGAGTCGAATGCATCTAGAATATCCTTGAATTAGAATAGAGTAAGTTGTCAAGTCAAATTTCCCATGAAATATTGGGTTAGCCCTTGGTGTTTCTTGGGTTAACATCAATGACAACCACTGATCAATAGGAAATGGTGTTGGAAGAGGAAGAGGAAGTCTTTGAAGCAACAAAATTGTAGATTGTTGACTTTAAATGTTAAAATACACAAAGGTATTTGTAATAATAATTTATTATATATAAAATGTACAAGTGATGAGAAATGTTACAATGAGGATTCACATATATACCTAAGCAGGTGTCCTTTCATGAATGGGCATGTATTTTAGACATGTTTTTTCACTTAACTCAATGACTATTTAACATAATCAATATTTTATTATTTATCATTTGCATTATTTATATTCATTTTATTTTACGTAATTTATATTCGTAACATTGCCCCTTCCTTCAAAAGTTTTATCCTCAAAGCTTATCGTTGTCAATTGTCTTCACCTTTATCTCGAATGATTGTCTTCACTTTGCTCATGTTGTTTTTGCAAAATGTGACTGGTTACTCATACCTCAATATGTAAAATTCTCTGATGATATTATTTTTGGATTATTTTTTTCTTTTCTTTTTTTACCTCCATATATATAATTTAATCAATTAGACCTTCACTCTGTTTTTTATTTTTATTTTATTATTATTATTATTATTATTTTCAGATAAACTAAATTATATAATCAAATTAATTTAATTAATTATATAAATTAATTAATTAATTAATATAATTATATAATATAATTGATATGTGATTTGAAGTAACATATATATTGAATCTCGCCCTTTGTTTTTGGTGTGGAGCATGGTGTAGTGAAAGCACCCGATCATTGAACCGATGTATCAACACACGTTGAACATTATTAAGGTAATCATAGTGTTCATATCATGCAAATTGATGGCGTATATAGCGTCATTTCCACGCATTGATCCACATCTTGAACCAATTAAAGAACTTGTTGACGCTTTGAAGACCGACTCTTGGCGATGGGGAGGAGACAACATCATTTTTAACATGCATTGGATGTCAGAAATAGTGAAACAAGAGGCACAAAGGAGTAGCGCTCACGATTTTTTTATGCAGCAATAAACATTTACAGTGGGTAGCAGGTTCAACGATTGGGGCAGAGTTGTCAGAGTGTTCAGGGGAGCACGGTAGGGACACAAGTCAGCACGTGTAGCGGAATGTCATAAATGGTTGGCAAGACAGGCGAAAGTTTCACGATTACGTGAAATTTTGTGTTGAAAAGTGGTCGACGTTTTGACAGCGAGGGACAGATTAACTTGGCAAGCATAACCTATTGCAATATGCCCTACAAACCTCTTCTTCTTATTGAGTTTGAACCCCTCCCTTGTACTGTAGATCAGAATTTGATTATCCAAACTCTGTGAAGCAAGCTCATTCATGTTTAGATGAAGAGAAATTAAAGGCATTGAATTCATGTGAGGCTCATTGATCTATTTAATAACCACGAGAATGTTGAATTCCTAAACCCTCAGGGACTTATCATTGCCCGATGTCACAACCCTCATATTATTGTCCACAAAAGTAATGGTATTCACTGCACCAAGATGTTGATCATACTTCTAAGTGATCTCATCATTATTCATGTCCCACTACACAATCTTCTTATCACTCATACCTTCCAGTAGCACATTTTGTGTATCCTCGTCTAGGTGGAGCTTCACAACATATGGTAGCTTCCCTGTGGAGAATGTCGAAAACACCTTCCCTATCTCTGTATCCCACAATTTAATATTCCTATCATACCCGTCACTCAAAAACCTTCTGCCATCATTATTGAATGATATGTCATGTGTAGTCTTATCTAAGGGTTCATTAAAAGCATGGATACAATTGTTAGGTATCACTTGTGAGGGCTTCATTTTTAAGGGGACAGCCAAATAGTTATTCAAATACTTTTGAAAATTTTCTCTAAGATATGAGGGATATACAATTGGTTGCATGGGAGCTTGAGAGGCAAGCCACAAAAGACCATCTCTTAAACTCCCATCATTAAATAAGCCTCCTCTAGCACCACCAACCACATTTTTTGTAATAGAAATTATTGACAGACTGCCAATTTTTGTCTTCTCTAAACAAAGAAACAAATCCCTTCTTATCTTAGCATGCATAGATCCAATTAATTGTTGATTATGTGACATGATCTCTTCACAATTTTTGGATCTAATGATGAGAAGGGGAAACTTTGAACCAGATGGAATAGTCTTTACTAGACTCTACAATCTAACTCACTCAACATCCCACTGGAAATCTTCAAGCAATAGAAAAATAATTCCACTAGCCCCTAAAAATGCGTCCTTTTTTTCCACATCAATATCAACTTCATCTAGATCATCATATTCATCTATATCAGCTTCATCTGAATCATTAGACTTCGTCGATTCTGTTTGCATAACTTCTTTAGGCTAAATAAATTTGCTAGTAGGCAACAAATTGCAACTTTTTTTTGAATATCTAGCCAATGTTTTTTTTTGTAGCTCCTTTTGGAAATATAGATACCTCATGACTTAAAGGTTTTCCATCTTCAGAATCATTATTGCCTTCTTTAGCATTTACCTCATTGTTATGATATTGTTCATCTTGTTGTTTCTTAAGATAGTCCTCATCCACCTCATCTTCACCCTTGTTATCATCATTACGATCAAAATATTCTTCTCCTACTTCACCTTGTTCTATTTCTTTATTGTCACTATCATCTTCCTTATTATCAATTTCCTTTAGACATGCTTTAACTTCTGCATATGATTTTTCCCATTGCTAAAACTTTCTTGAATTTTACTAAACTGTGTAATGCATTCACGACATAAACATAATGGCATATTGTGCGGTGAACAACATTCAAGGACTCGCATGGTTATATTGTGCAGTGACTAACTTTCAGAGACTCGCATGGCTTTGATACCACTAAAGCAACAAAACTATAGATTGTTTACTTCAAATGTTAAAAAAATATGTTTTTGTAATAATAATTTATTATATATAAAATGTACAAGTGATGATAAATGTTACAATGAGGACCCACATATATACCTAGGCAGGTGTCCTTTCATGACAGGGAATGTCTTTTAGACATGCCTTTTCACTTAACTTAATGACAATTTAACATAATAGATATTTGATTATTTATTATTTAAATTATTTATATTCATTTTATTTTATGTAATTTATATTCGTAACAATATCGAAAGATGAAAAAGAAAGTATGTAATTACTTGTTATCATTATAAAGTTGAAGGAAATAAGAAATTTAAGTGCCCAGAAGGACCAAATTCTGGAGGAAGAGATGAAACTAAAACACAAGTTACACAAGTCAATAAATCTTTTTTTGTTGGATAAAATGTGATTGTACTTCACTAGGAGCAAGGAGAAAATTTTATGTTTCATAGAGTGCTACTCAAGCCTAAGAAAAAGATAATGGAATAACTAGAGCAAAGAAGGAAAGTTTTCAAAACTAAATGTAAGGTCCAATGAAAGTGTTGTAACTTGGTTATATATGGTGGAAGTAATGAAAACTTAGTGTCCATTTAAGTCATTGACAAGTTGAAACTCAAAAGTTTAGTCCATCGAAATCCTTACAGAGTCTCGTGGTTACAAAAAGGACAATAGATGATTGTGACTAAATAATGGTTATTTTGAATCCTTCACGAGAAAGTATTTTTTGATGTGGTTGACATGGATGCATGCCAAAAATATCACTCCAAATAAGACAAGTGAATGGAGAATGTGCATGGATTCTAGATCCATTAATGAGATAACCATAAAGTACCAATTTCCCTTGCCGAGGATGGATGATATTATAGATTTTTTGAGTGGGGATGCATATTTCACAAAGATAGGATTGAAGATTTGTTATCATAAAATCTATGTCAGGGAAGGTAATGAGCAGAAGATTGATTTCAAGAAAAAGAATGGATTGTTTGAATGGTTGGTTATGCCATTTTGGCTAGCTAATTCCCCTATGACATTCGTGAGGCTCATGAATGAGGTCTTGAAACCATTCTTGGGAAAAAAATTTGTAGTATACCTGGATGACATTTTAATTTTCAACAAAATAAAAGAGGATCACTCAGAACATGTAATGTAAGTGTTGCATCGGTTTAAGGAAGAGAAGTTACTAATAAAATTGAATAAATGTACATTCATGTAGGATGAGTTAGTGTACTTGGGATTTTTTATTTCCAAAGAAGGTTTGTGTTGAGAAATATAAGAATCGAGATTAAATGATTTCTCTTCAATTGATAATTGCTTGTGAATGCTTTTTAATTTATAGACTAGGTTCATATTTTACTTATGTTATTTTAATGTTATTCTTCATCAAACATATACCAATGCATAAACCATAAAGAGGTAAGAGATACATAATATAGGCTATCAACCAAGGCCAAAACCTCTCCCACTTGAGGGGAAAACCTGAACAAATTATTCTTTCTATAGAGACTTCAATTGATTAATACCAAGACTAAGACCCTTGAAATATTTCCCACTCCAAGGCCAAGACAAAAAGATTCCTTGATGAGATCCTTATTCAACTATAGTCAACCTTCTACTCCTTCCTCCTTTTCAACTTCTCTTCAACTTCAACTTCCTTCTTCTTCACACCTTCACTTATTTTAGCCTCCTTGAATGATGTCTACAATCTTCGACCTTAATTTAGAAACCTTAGTTTCTCCTTCTAGAATATGTATTTGACACATTCGTTTAGGATAGAGTCTCCTTCTAGTTTATCTTGGCTTCTCCTTTGACTTGGCCTTCAATTTGGTTATCCAAGTAATCTTATCGACCTTTCCTGCAACGGATAACCCATGTCTTCTTTGCACATGTGACAATAGAACCACCCTAAAACAGACCCAAAATGAAGCTAACAACTTCACTCTACTTCCTTCTCTCTTCGTTGATGATCAGGCTCCCTTCTAAGTGATCGTTGCACTTTTTGATTTCAGACTGAAATCTTCAATGAAATTCTACCTTCTAAAATGAGGTCGAACTGCCTATTTATATTTGTTTCCCATTCAATTAGGTCGACTTGAGTGAGGGTGAGTTGACATGTCTTTTGGGGGAGATCATTTATTCCATATTGTAGACGACTTGTAGGAGGTGTCTTTGCTTGGGCTTGGAGGACCTTCTTATACATTTAATGACTCATACACAAATGTAACATGCCCAGGAAGGGTCCTTCATACATGACATTGACTCTCTTTGAATTTATGACCAATCCTAAGGGATCACAACGGGATCCATCACTAAAAATAAAATCCCTTGCTCATGAAACCCATGAGACAAGCAATACAAAAATAATTTTATTTTTTCTTTACATTAATTAAATAATATCACATTTACACATGTCATTATGAAGACCGAACCTAGTTACATTTTTCAACGCTCCCTCTTAACTAGGGAGGTACTCATAATGGTACTTGGTCATTCTCAATATGAAGAATTCTCATAACAAGAGTCAGATTGGTAACCCATTTCTTTAGCATCAAATCAACCAGAATTGTTACATAGAAAGGCCTTAACTAACAGCTCGATCTCTCCACAAGATCTGAGCTCAATGCTAACGAGACTAATGATGTAAAGACACCATCATCATTATATCTCTCAAAACATACCCCACTCGAGTTCTCAGGGTGTGTTCCACCAAGACTATTCTTATATTGGATTCTCAATTCTCAAAGAATATCGATCCTCTATGACTAATCTTATATTGTAAGCCCTAACTCATCCTCAAAGAGCATCGGATTCTAGATGTTTACCCAATTCTCTATTTTGTCTTCCCAAGTGAAAACAAGAATGATGTGTTTATCTCTCCCTCTTAATTAGGGAGGACATGTATATTCCAATAAAGGAATGTACTCATTCCTATGGAAGGAATGTACCTAAGCTCCCTTTTGGCTTAGTAATGTTTCTTCCAATTTTCTACCAAGTAAGAAAATTGTTTCCAGGCTCCCTCTCAATTAGGGACCTACAGCAACTCCTCAGGTGGAGACGATGGGACACCTAGTTGGTTGAATAAATCCTCCTCATGATCTCATGAACTTCTTTTATTTATTTATGGGTCTTCATGTTTTCAGACTTCTTCAGAGGGCAAAAATAATTCATCACTTTCATCCATGAATCATTCATGTCATCATCGGAAAGTGGTTCATGAGTTCATATATGCCCTTCCTTCATGCCATGTTTCCTTGAGGATATTTCATCCTACTATATGGGCATCAGTGGTGGAAGACATCCATCGATCTTCCCTCGGCAGTCTTGCATAAGCCCATCCAAATATTGTTCAGAAAAAAATAAGAAATGAACACTTAAATCAAAATTACCTTTGTGATGGTATTTCATCATGACATCTTCTAGTTTGCATCAACATCTTTCATACATATCGACACATCTCCCAAAGATATATATTGTCAAGGGACTCTTTATTTTTCAAACTTCATTACAGTCTACATATCTTTCTTGGGGATATCCTAGTCAGATCTCTTGGTTTCTCAGATGTTGATTTCCTTTTCCATGGTTTCATATCTCATGATCTCTTCCTTCCTTTCTTTTACACATTTCATTTCCAGGAACTTCCAATCAGAGTTCCTCCAATTAATGTCAATCAGCTCATATTACATATGAGGACATATTATGTTGATTTCATCTTACTAAATGTTCGAACCATGCATTCTTGCATCCCTTCGAAGTAGGAGATCCTTTCTTTTGATTATGCTCTCAAGATAGAGCATTGATCCATGTTACCAGCACCCATATGACATGACTCTACAATATCGAATGTAAGCATACATACCTCATTTTCCATTAGAGGATTTTTGAGGTCTGAAATGGGCCTCCTAAGGAAATTAAAAAATAATAGTGGAAATAATAAGATAATATTAGATTAGATCATCAAATTTTAGAGGGAGAAAAGAAAAAAATATTTTTTCAACTCATATTTTCAACTTATCTCCATATGGGTTTACTCAAATTTCAAGCAATAACACTCATTGGATGCATAATGTGATTCCTAATCCAAAGAGTACCCATGTTTCATACTTTCAATGGACCCTGCTACACAAAAAATGAGAAATACATGAAAAACATGATTTCAATCACAATTTTTCATGTATTTCTCATTTTTTGTATAGTAGGGTCCATCGAAAGTATGCAACATAGGTACTACCTATATGAGGAATTAAATTTTGCATCCAACCAATACTTCCACTTGAAATTTAAGTAAAACCTTAGCTAGATAAGTTGAAAATACAAATTTAAAAAGTAATTTTATTATTTTATTATTTTTTAATATTTTTACTTTTTTACTCCAAAAATGGTGAATCATCCCCCATGGTTGAGATCATGATCTTGAATCCTATTGGTTCTTATAAAAATTATTTTGTTGTACCTTTTTCTTAGGAGGTCCATTTTAGACCTCAAAATTTCTCTAATGCTTTATGTCATCCAAACTTTCTTCAACAACTTCCTTGATTGAAAGAACTCCAATCCCTTGATTTCCTTCATCTCTTATGTCATCATATCATCATCCCATGAATTACACAAGTTGGATTACTTTGATGAAACACTTTCTTCCCTCTTGATCGGTGAACCTTTCGATCACATCAGAGAATCTTGGGGATCTAGAGTATCCCCATCTAGCAAATGTTTCCTTTTGACTGATGTATGATGAGATTTGACTTTGATTACCTTTTTCTTTTCCATAAGTGCCACTTATGTTTCCAATGAGGTTCCCAAGAGATATATCCTTCCATAGTTGACTGCCATAGATTCCAATTTCAACCATCTTTCATGCGTCTCTATGATGATGTTACAAACTATTGCTTTCAATGCTTCTGTGATACCATAATGCATCCCATCATTTTTCTTAGTGAATCATGATAACCATATATTACAACATAAGACTTATGTATTTGAAAATAACTTAGGCGATGAATTCTCTCTTATTCATAGTAGAGATCTCTTACTTCCTCTTTCTTAGACTTCTTATTTTCAACTTCTTCTACTTCTTCGGTGATATGGGCTTGTTCTCTTCCTCTTTTGTTATTGTCCTTCTTGATATTAGGACAATCTCTTTTGTAGTTCCCATATTCTTGAAACCCATAGAATTGAATCTTAGCCATGTCCGTTTTTTTTTTCGAGAACCTGACTTCCCAAATTTTCCCTTTCTTCTTGTCATTGTAGCATAAGATTGATTTTTCTCACCTACTCCCACTTTAGATTTGGATTTTAGTCTAGATTCTTCAATCTTGCACAGTGACCATAGATCTTGGAATGAATTAGCTTATTTATTCACATAAATACTTGAAGTAAAGTTACCCCACTCCTCCAGTAGTGCATTTAGAACAACTATAGTCATTTCTCTATCAAACATGACTTCTTCCAGATCTTGAAGTTGATCCCTAATTTCAGATATATTTGTAAAGTATGAGTCAATTCCATATTCCCTTGACATATTCAACTTGTAGAGTTATTAACTTAATTAGATGACTTCTCCAGCAATGCTTACAGAATATAACTCTACCAGTTTGTCATAGATTTCATTTGAAGTTTTGAGTTTTTATATGTATGGGATGACAGGATCCTTGATGGATTATATGAGAATCCTTTGATCCCTAACTTCCCTTTACATATAATTTTAAAGTTCTTGATCATATTCCTTTACTTGTTTGGTGATAGATCCTTTGACATGTTCCATAACCTCATTTTCAACGGGATTCAAATTTGTCTTTTTCTTCCATGCAAGATAGTTTTAAGCCCCAACCAATTTTTTTCTTTCCTCGCTAAAATTCATTTTGAAAGATTCATATGCTGACTTAAATATACTTACATGATAGGATTCTCCTTCTCCTTGTTGCTTCCTTGATGTTGATGATGATATAGAAAATATAATACTTCTCCTTGGTGAAGATATTTTTCTTCAAGAATGATCCTTGATCCCACAAAGATGGAGATCCCTTTGGATTCTTTAATGGTGGAGTCTTTGTTGATGAAGATGAATGATGACTTCTTGATGATGTATTCAATGGTAGGGATCTTGATTCAATGAGAGGGGATGTCACCTTAGAATCTTGATGACAACATCTTTTGATCTTGCTTCCTTTTGATGAATAGTTTTCAAGATACTTCAACTTCAGAATGATTGAGAGCAGATCCCAGGAATGCTTCTTTGATTCATGATGATATGATCTTGATATTTTAATTTCTTCTCTTAGATGAATAAATTTCAATCTTCCCTCAATTCGTAGATCTCTTCAACTTGAGTAGATGTAGGGTTTTGGCCTTCTTTTCTTGATGATGATATCAATACTTCTTTTGATGTAGTTTTCTTCTTTGATATAGGGTTTTGGAACTTCTTCATAGATCTTGACTTCAAGATGGTCTTATAGATTTTTTTTTATACCTTCCTCGAGATTTTATCCTTGAGTGTCCATTGATAAGATTCTCTTCCTTGACTTTGTCACCTTACCTTTGATACTATGTTGAGAAATCTGGGGCATCGAGATTAAGTGATTTCTCTTCTATTGATAATTGCTTGTGAATAATTTGTACTTCGTGGATTAGGTTATTCTTTTACTTATGTTATTATAGTTTTATTATTCATCAAACATATATCAATGCATAAACCATAAAGAGACAAGAGACACCTAATATTTGCTATCATCCAGGGCCAAAACCTCTCCCACTTGAGAGGAAAACCCTAAAAAAATTCTTCTTCTTATAGAGAACTCAATTGAAAAATACCAAGACCAAGACCCTTAATATATTTCCCACTCCAAGACCAAGACACAAAGTTTCCTTGATTAAATCATTAGTCAACGATAGTCAACCTTCTACTCCTTCCTCCTTCTCAACTTCTCTTCAACTTCATCTTCCTTCTTCTTTAGACCTTCACTTATTTTGGCCTCCTTAAATTAGGTTTGCAATCTTTGACCCTAATTCAGAAACCTTAGTTTCTCCTTCTAGAAAATGTCTTTAAAACCTTCGTTTAGGATAAAGTCTCCTTCTAGCTTATCTCAGCTTCTCCTTTGACTTGTCCTTATTCAATTTGGTTATCCAAGTAATCTTCTCGGCCTCTCATGCAGTAGATAATACCTCTCTTCTTCACACGTGTGATAACAAAACCACCCTAAAACAGACCCAAAATGAAGCTAAAAACTTCTCTCTACTTCCTTCTCTCTTCGTTGATGATTGGGCTCCCTTTAAGTTATCATCACACTTCTTGATTTCAGACCAAAATATTCACTGAATTTTCCTTCTGAAATGAGGTCGAGTTGTTTATTTATAGTTGTTTCTTGGTCAATTAGCCCAACTTGAGTGAGGATGAGCAGACATGTCTTTTAAAGGAGACAATTTATTCCATCTTGCAGTTGACTTGTAGGTGTTGGAAAATATAACTATGTTCGATCTTCATTAATGTACTTGAGTCATCACATAATGTACTTTTCAAAATAACAAAGAAAATAATTTTTGTTATTATTACTGTGACTTATTAAAGCATGGGTTTCATGCATGGGTCACCTTGTTTAAGTTTAAAGTCCCCATTGAGGACTTCTAGGATTTATTATGAGTCTATAGAGTCATTTTACATTTAAAGATACCCTTCTTGGGCTTTTGAATCATATAAAAAGGTTAAGTATTGAGTCAAATATGAATGATGTAACCTCCACACCATGTCGGCCAAGAAGAAGATCAAGTTGTTCTAAGGAACCTATTCGACCCCACAAGAATCCTATAAAATGAAGTTCATCTAATTCATTTAGAGCATCATTCTCTCATACAAGTTTGAAATCTGTTGTAGCTAGGAAAAGTGTGAAGTTCTCTTGTAGCTAGGTAAGAGTGCAAAGTTTGTTGCAGGGAAGCCGAAATGAATGTGAGTTTAGGGAAGTCTAAGGAGAAAGGAAAAATCAAAATTTTTGTACCTCTCTCTCTCTGTTTCATGGTTTAGAATGGGAGATTTAAGTCTCCTAAGTTTCGTTGTTGCTGAAAGCTACAACCTAGTCGAAGTTGATGGAAGGGGCCAAATATCTGGGAGGCTGACTTGGGGTGGAGGGAAAGTTTGGCCTTGGTCTAGGGTGAAGAGTCTCAAAGACTACTATTGAAAGGGAGCATTATCTTGACTAGGATTTCCCCTTAATGGGGTTTTTCCTTGACATGTGCCTATATCTTGTGTCTCTTGTTTTGTGATCTTCATACACACATAATATGGTAATTTCTTGATGAAAGATAAGATAATAAAGAAGGAAAAGAATCCAACACGCTCAGAAGTAATTACCAAAAAAGGAGAATCAAACCCTAATACAATTACTTTCATTTTCCAACCTGGTATTAGAGCTAAGGCGAGAAAGAATTGAATATCACTTTCTTGGCATGGATTCTCCCTCTATGATGAACTACATAAGAATAGGTTTCAACACTGCTATAAGCTGGATCGAGAAGGCCATCTACTACTTTTTCAACAAGGTCAAGAGTCAAGGATTCTTGATTGCTTTTACAGATTCTCTTACTCATGAATATGTTATTAGAGGCTTGAGATCAACATCGTTGAAGCTAGATGATGGATCGAAGCTGCATTCTATATGTTCTAGGTTTGAAAAAGAATTTGATTTTTATTGTTTAGAAGATAAAAGGGAAATAATTGTTTTTGTTGATGGAAAAGTACTAGTTTGAGAAAATGACTCTACTATTGATAATGTTAGGGTTATTGGAGTTTGTGAAACTAGGTCTAAAGAGATATTAGACCTTATCCATTTTTTATGTGTGTGGGCCCATTCCTGACAAATCACTTGGAGGTCATCTCTACTATGTAACATTCATTGATGAAAATTCTAGAAAGACATGGATCTACCTCCTCAAGACAAAAAGGAAGTATTTGATAAGTTCAATGAGTTTAGGGCTGAAGTGGAAACCCTAACTGAAAGAAATATAAAAACTTTGAGGTTTGATAATGGTGGGAAATACACTTCTAAGGAATTGATTGCATATTATAAGGAAGATAATATTAAGAGAGAGCTCATTGTTCCCTATTATCCGGAAAAAAATATATTGGCTGAACGGAAGAATAGATCAATTGAAGAGGGAATTTGATCAATGCTCCTTGATCAAGATCTACCAAATTTCTTATGGGAAGAAGCAGCACTGATAGAAATATACATTTAAAATAGGAGTCCTCATAAGATTCTTGATAATACAACACCCGAAGAAGTATTCAGAGGAAATAAGCCGAGTGTGGATCACCTTCGAATCTTTGGAAATCCAAGTATATTCATGTTCCATAAGACATCTTCTATATTCTCAAGCATTATGAAGGAGAACCTATCAGGACAAAGTAGGTCAAGGAACAAATGTATGCTTTAAATACATTGGTTTCTTTATATTGAAAGGATTATTCATTTGACAGTATATTACTAACATTGTTATGTCTAGATATATTGAATCATAATAATTCTTGTTTTTGGGTGATTCATCTCTTGATCAATCTACCCACCCCCACTAATATTCTAAACTGATTTTTAGAACTCTAGACAGGTTTTGGAAAACCCTAACCGAAGGGTGTGCTAATGTGAATGTTTGAAACCCTAAACTTCTTAGGGATATTGTTAAATGTTATTTGAAGTTTTATTTATGACATCATGTTTGGGATTTTGGGATGATCAGGAAAGCTTAACGTGTTAGGGTTGAATGATAAGGCCTAAAATCTCAAAACTTTGAAATATTAGTAATGTTTGGTTTGTTATTTCTCTACATTGAAACCCTAGTCTATTAGGTTTTGGTGGAATGAGTGAGAAAGACCCTTATATTTTCATAGAAATGATTTCCTTGGTATGTGTGTGTTTGTCTGATCAAACCCTAGTGTAATTAAGATGGTTGTGTGTCTAACTCTTATTTGATATTTTCTGTGAAGTTGGGTTTGACTAACACATGATATGGAATGTATTTGCATGATGATGAAATCTAGAAATATATATATGTCCTTTTGATTAAAACCCTAGCTTGGTCTACGTCAGATGTAGTAATGTTGTCGGACATATTATATGCTTATGTATGGTTATGAATTCAGAGATATGTGTGTTTACCTAGTTATTGATGGTCATAAGTCTTAGGATTTAATGGAAATCCTTGGCTGAGATTCTAGGATGATGATATTTGGAAATATAGTATTTTTTAGCTAATCCTAGTAGTATTTTTTGGAAATCTAGGGTTTTGCAGTTAAATCCTAGTAGTAACATTGTCTACTGTGAAATGTAACAATCTTATATCTATATATTTAATGATTGTTGAGATTGTGAAAAATGGAATTTTAGGGTTTTGGAGTTGAACCTTGGTAAAGTAGAATCCCTAAAATATGATGATTTGATATTTGCATAAGATTGTTGAAATTGTGAAAATGGAATTCTAGGGTTTTGGAGTTGAACCTTAGTCAAAGTAGAAATCTATGATGAATGTTGACAATATGATGATTTGAGATTTGTGAAAGATTGTTGAAATTTGAGTTTTGGATGGATTTGATGATTGATCAGAAATCTAGGGTTTGAAACTAACCTTAGTGCAATTTGTTCAGGTTAATGACTAAGTTTTGATTTACTTTGACTAATTCTTTTGTATGAAATCTAGGATTTGTATGAAATATAGATTTGTATGAATCGCTAGTGAGAAGTATAACATATGAATTTTGAAAGGTTGTTAGATGCCTTGTAGATCTATACTTGTGTGAATTGTTTCTAGGGTTTTCTATATGTTGAAGTAAGGTCTGTCATATATTTGGAAGGAACATTGAAACCCTAGATGGAATGAAAAGTGTTATGAATTAGTCTAGGGTTTAAGATAAAGTCCCTAGCAAGATGTTGAAGAGTATATGTCTCTTGTTTTTAATTGAGTATGGGTATGTGATATGCATAAATATGAAATGCTTTCGCAATTCTAATATGGCTAACATCATGCTTCTGTAGATTTGGTTGTACTTTCTATTTAAGTTATGCAGGTACGCAATCTTCAATATGGTGAAGATGCTCGTTGATGCAATAAGCATGATGAGGATAATGGTAACTATGATGAAATGGTTGGAAGCCACAAAAGATTCTCTAATGATGAAAATAAGAAGCAAAAATCCCTAAGTTAAGAAGGATTTTGGATAATATCTCCTAAGTTTAAGAGGGAGCTCGAATGGAAGGAATCTCCCTAGGATAAGAGGATGGTTGAGAATATTCTTTTATAGGAATTACTAGATCCTCTCTGTTTAAGACAGAATGGTCGATATGATTCTCTGCTTCATGTTTTATGCACTAGACCAGGACTAACAACCATAATTTTTAGTGAACACCATGAGTAGGAGAAGGAAATTGGAGAATACGTCTGGAGGTGTTTGTTGGGAATAATACTAAGAGGGGGGTGAATCAGTATTTACAAATCAGTAACTTTTTCATTTCGATAATCATATTTATATACTCTATTTCAGTGAAGGGAACTTGCATGTGCACGCAACTATTCTTAAGGTAACCAGCATATATCCAGTGAACTTATGATTCAGTTAATTCATCATATGTTGATATTTAATCAGTGCATCACTACTTTATTAAACATTAAATAGTAACCATGTGCATTAATAACAAAATAAACCATCACACATAAGAAACACATATGAATACCAAGATTTAAGATGGAAACCTAATGCAGGAGAAAAACCACCTGTTGTCATTGTCTCTGTCTTCTTTTAATATAAAGAATAATCTATTTACATTCTTGTACTAGTGCAAACTCATATCAATATGCAAGCACCCACCTGTAGAAGGCTACAACCTTCTTCTCTTTATCCAACTTCTACTAGAAGGGAGCGACAACCCTCTAGTTCTTGTATTAGCCGATATGTTGACTAGTATGTAGGCACCAACCTACAAAAGGATACAACCTCCACTCATTCTCTAGCTGCTACTGGAAGGGAGCTCCAACCCCCTAATCAAATCACCAACCACTACTAGCAAGAAGCTTCGACTTCCTCACTGAAGGCTCCAACCCTCAGTATCCTCTAGGGACCACGATTCATAAATTTTCATATTGGATACCCTTGGAACACAACAACACAATATGTAGGCCATGTTTCATCAAATTTTCACACTAGACCCATCAGTAAAATTAAAGCTCAAAACCGATTACCACAACAATACATCCATCAAATACATCTGCATCAACCAATCACTGAAACTCAATCATCAATCTCTCACATAACTGAAATCCAATCACCAATACTTGAATCAACCATAACTGAATCAATCAATCACTGAAACCTATGAGATATTGAATCAAAAAATCATTGAACCTTTGACTCAATTGAATCAATCATTCATTCAAACTTTATCAAGTTCAACCAATCAACTAGAAAAGATAGGTCACTGTAACCAGTACACAAATCTAAACCCAGAATACGGCATCAACAACTAGAACCAACTATAAATTCAAAGGTCATGTGTCAGAATGTATACACTCCTTCAATGAAGCCAACCTACGTGTATACACTACTTCCTTTAGCCCAACCTGTGTATACTTCTAAAGATACTAAATCATAAAACCTTTGAACCACAAACTGTACCAATCAGTGAAATTCTGAAGATCTATTATCATATTACAGAGTTGTAAATAGATAACCAAAAGGATCACCCTTCTTTCTCAATCAATTAATCAATCAAACTCAATATCCTTTTACATTCAGTTCTACTTTCAAATCTAAAAAGACATCATTGACAAACAGCAGTGAAATAGTACAAAAACAGCAGCACTAATCTGATAGATAATTCATCCCTAAATATCAAGCTTCCCTTGTGCATACGCTACTTGGAAGATATGAACCAGTGTATATATGCACCTTCACCAAATAGAACCAACGTATAGATCTGCAAATACTTATAACGTCATTGCAATTCTCGACATCAGACATACCCAAATCATCACATATAAAGGATAAAATATGTGTTAGCAATCATATCTATCCTATCCATTATCAGATCACATAATGATAAGTCGTTATGATCCTGATCCATCATTAGATCCCATCCATCATCAAACACTCATGTGCATACTTAGTCTAGATCAAGTGATGCATTAGAAACCCATAACATGCATATTTTCTTTTGATCTAGCACTTCATAAGATATTCATTACTTGTGCACTTAGCCCTTTGATCTTCTCCTCCTTATATACTTAGATCCTTTGTCAATACCTTGGACCAAAACCTTGGACCAATACGTCAGACCAAAAACCTCGGACCAAAACCTCTAACCAATACCTCGAACCAAAACCTTGGACAAAAAACCTCGAACCAATACCTCAGATCAAATCCTCAGACCAAAACCTCGAACCAATACCTCAGACCACAAACCTCAGACCAAACCTCGAACCAATACCTTGTACCAAAACCTTGAACCAAAAACTCAGACCAAAAACCTCGAACCAATACCTCGGATCAAATCCTCGGACCAAAACCTTGGACCAATACCTCGGACCAAAAACCTCAGACCAAATTCTCAGACCAATACCACAAACCAAAACCTCGAACCAATACCTCAGATCAAATCCTAGGGCCAAAAACCTCAGACCAATACCTCGGACCAATACCTCAGACCAAAACCTCGAACCAATACCTCAAACCAAAACCTTGATTTTCCATCCCATACATGCTTTTCCTTTTGTGAAAGTGCATGCATATGTATACGCTTCTTCTATTTCATGAGCCTACATGTATGTGCTACTTAAACAAGGTGAGCCAGTGAATACTTCTTAAACCATTCTCTTTCTTCAATTTCTTGATTTTGATTTGTAGTCCTTTGTTCCTTCATCCTATTCTTTTGTACCATTACTTTGTTCCCTCTAAATATGATTCCTTTGAACTGCCCTGCATTTTATCACATCTGTAAACACAACTTCTGTGCATTCTGTCGCATCTGATATCTCTCCTGTAGATTCATCTAGTTACCATATACAAATGAGTTGTTCTGCTACAAGTGGGTTGCCATCAAGTACAACACATGCATCATAATGCCAACAATCTCCCCCTTTGGACTTGATGGCAACCATAT
This sequence comes from Pinus taeda, assembly GCA_000404065.3. Classification (NCBI taxonomy): domain Eukaryota; kingdom Viridiplantae; phylum Streptophyta; class Pinopsida; order Pinales; family Pinaceae; genus Pinus; species Pinus taeda. The sequence continues at coordinate 12,058 of APFE031600204.1, read as the reverse complement.
TGGTGTTGATTACTTCAAGCTTTAGAACCTTTATATGTATCAAGCAACGCCATGATACTCTCCCCTTTTGACATTAAGGGCAAAGGGCGGACCAAGATATTCTCTCCTTTTGAGATCAAGGGAAAAGGGTTGACCAAAATGAAGACTTCCATATCTAAACAACTAAATATGAACATTGATCATGCTCCCCCTAGGCATATGCTAAATTCTCTGATTAAACTCCCCCTTTGTACATGATGAGATGTACTAAACTATCCATGCTCCCCCTGAGCACATGCAAAGTGCAAAAATATTTTCCAAAATAATAACATAACTCTATAACTCAACTATGTGAGTATGACTTTCCTATCACCAATGGCTCATACATACATCAATCTCCCAACCAAGTGGGAATATACCAAATTTGACTCATCTACCCAACCAAGTGGGGATATACCAATTGTTTATACATGACTGAAATATAGTAATTATTACATCATCCTTCTCATGCATAGTGGGGGTAAAAATTACATCATGTGACCAAAAAGGACTCATTAAAAGACTACTACAGATAGAGACATATTATTATATTATGGGACTTTAAATGAAATTTACATTGAATGATATACATAACGTTTATAACAAAGACCAAAGATCTAAACAAGACAATGATAGTCATCAGCAACTATCGTACACCATATATGATCTACACCGTAAGCATCTGTCAGCAACATCCAGACCAACAACCTATATATGTCCATCATCAATTCCCAAGATATGACAATGTAAATAACATCAACCTATGACAAAGTATGCCGCATATAGATATCAACTCATCCTCTTGATCACATCAAGATCAAATTGCTCAGTTTCCTTAGTAGAAAGAGCCTTATCATAACCTTCCATGAATCAACTAAACATATGACATATCTCCAAGAAGTAACACAAAACCGTATCATATGTATGTGAAAACAACATAGTCATCATCAATAATCATAGCATCATGATCAAGAACTGCATGATCTTTCCACAAGAGCCTTCAATATATCAGCCATGTATCATCACTAGGAAACAACCCACATCTGATAAGCATTAATCAAAATATGTGGGTATCAAACCTATCATCATAAAGTAAGAAGGCATCATCATTATGTGACTAAGTAAGCCATGTCTTGAATATCCATGTCTTCAAATATCTATGTCTTCATGAGACCTGAAATAACACCATTCTCTTGGCCAACCAAAAATATTTATCAATATGCAACTTAAGTAATCATCCATGTATCCAACATAATGTATATCCATGAAAGAGATATCAATATGTATCTAGAAAACCATGAGCTCAAAGTCATTTGTTAAGCTTTCTTGATACCATCAACATCAACAATCCTCAACCATGTGAAAGCCAAGAACTATAGGAATCCTACATCATAACTGCACCATATGAACCTTATGCATCTTTGAAGGTGTGATGGTAACAGCATAAAAGAAATGAGTGACTCATCATCAAATAATGAAGTTGTGTACTCAAGCTTTGTACTTCTCCTTGTCCTTATGAAGATCGCCTATGTAAGAAATATATCATATACACTATATGTATCATAAAAAAGGTTATCCACAATCATCTATAAATCTGATATGAATAAAAACTATGTGGCTTAAGCAATATAAGTATCATCTGAAATTTAATCATAGGAAACTCATGATTGCAGCATAGCATGATGTATCATTTAAACACTTCAACAACATAAGTACCAAAGACTTCTAATCATAATACCAAAAATATATTATTAGAATAATAGCATAATTTCCCTTTGAACCTGTGCCAAATGTTCACTGTCAGATATGATCATTGCATATATCAATAAGGATCATCATGGCATCATCATCAAATAGTTATACATCAAGTCATCAACAAATTATGAAGGTCAAAATCAATTCTACATATCATCAACAGACTGTAATAATCATCAATTAGAACAGAAAAGATAATTGATAATTGACTGAACCATATCAGACCCCTTTCCCTGAGTTTGTCCCACTGCTTCTTCATCAAACCAACATATACGTGACTATGCAGCTTCTAACTCGCGCGTATATACGACTTGTATTCATGATAACTGCGTATGAGAATTAGGACGCTGAAATTTCATACTTTTAGTTCCTTTTGAATCTATTATGTCTATATGCTAAGCTATACCACATCTTCTGATTGTAAATCCTTCTTCTTCCATACCTTGGAGTGTGATGATGTTTGTTCCTTTTGGTATGTTGGCCAAAATTTTCTCCTGCATTCTTTCGCTATATGCCCAAACTTGTTACAAGCATAAAATCTTATATCTTTCATATTCCTTCTATAGAAATCAATGGCTTTGTGACCGAACATATTTCAAGAAAAACAATATCCTTTAAAGTACCTAGAAGCTGATGATCTTTCTGTGTGAATGTTATTAGCTTGAACCATTCTACTTCTACATCTGGCTGCAACATATCCAGAATTATGACATATAAAACATTAAACATTATTGATCAAAGGAAAGAATTTATTAACATTTCCATAGTTAGGAGTAAATGGTTTTCTTTGAAGACTTTCTTTCCTTAGTTGTTGATGGGGCTGACCTCTTATCTCCTTGTTGAGAATCTCAGATTTTGCACTAGAGTTCCTTGCTTCAGTTTGTGAGCTAGATTCACCTTTAACAATTTCATGAAAACTAAGACCAGATTTGATGGCAGGAGACCTTTGACTACTAAGAATATCATCCAAAATCTTAGTACTATCTTGAAATTGTAAAATTTTATCCTTTTCTTATAATTTACCTTTTAGGATATTTACCTCAACCTGATATTGCTCTTCCTTTTCAAGATACTACGTCTTCATGATTTCTTCATCTTTTTTCCCTTCTTCCAGTTGTTGCCTTAATTTGAGAACTTCATTTTCTTGTTCTTCAAATGCTTGGAGTATATTTTCATTCTACTTATTTGAATTTTTAAGATCTTCTTTTAGAGAAACGACCACAGCTTCAAGACCTTCACAGTAGCTGGTTCTTTCTATAGGTTCATTGGTTGTTGTGTCCTTTTCATTCACTTCATTTCTTAATGATGTCACTTCATCTTGCGGCCTTTGACATTGATCTTCCTTTTCTTTATATTTCTTCCTTACTTTGTTTCCTTCCAACTAAACTTCTAATCTAGTAACTTCTTCTTTGTAGGCACATTCCCTTTTATCAATTAGATCTTTTTGATCTCTAATTGTATCTGTGATTTTTTTAAATTCTGCCTCTATTTGATTTCTTTCTCTTTCACCCATAACATAAAATTTAGTTGTTTCGATGTCACATTCATTATCTTCAAATGAACAGAGAAATGTATCACCAAAGGAAAATAAATTCGTACTTGAAAATTCTTTTTCTTGTTCATCTTCATTCTGAGGTGATTCTGTATCTGAAGAGTTTCTTCCACATAATGGCCAATCGTCTCTCCCACTGTCACAGTTCCTTTGAGATGTCTTCTTCTTTTGAGGTGCTTTCTTCTTTTGGTTCTTTCCCATTGTTACTACGGATCTCCTTCAAGCGATCAAGCTTCTACCAAAGGACCTTCTATGACACCAATTGTTGGGAATAATACTGAGAGGGGGGGTGAATTAGTGTTTACAAATCAATAACTTTTTCATTTCCATAATCAAATTTATATGCACTACTTCAGTGAAGGGAACTCATGTGTGCACACAACCGTTCTTAAGGAAATCAGGGTATATCTGGTGAACTTATGATTCAGTTAATTCATCATATGTTGATCTTTAATCAGTGCATTAGTACTTTATTAAACATTAAAGAGTAACCATGTGCATTAATAAAAAAATAAACCATCACACATAAGCAACACATATGAACACCGGGATTTAAGGTGGAAACCCAATGCGGGAGAAAAACCACCTGTTGTTGTTGTCTCCATCTTCTTTAAATATAAAGAATAATTTATTTACAATCTTTTGCTGGTGCAGACTCACACCAGTACACATGCACCCACCTGCAGAAGACTACAACCTTCTTCTCGTTCTCTAGCTTCTACTAGAAGGGAGCTACAACCCCCTAGCTCTTGTACTAGTCGATATGTTTACTAGTATGTAGGCGTCGGCCTACAGAAGGCTACAACCTTCACTTGTTCTCCAACTACTGCCGAAAGGGAGCTCCAACCCCTTGATCAGATCACCATCCACTACTAGCAGGAAGATTTGACTTCCTCACTGAAGGCTCCAACCCTCAGTATCCTCCAGGGACCACGTTTCATAAATTTTCATATTGGATACTCCTGGTACACAACAACACAATATGTAGGCCACATTTCATCAAATTTTCACACTGGACCCATCAGTAAAATTGAAGCTCAAAATCAATCACCACAACACTACATCCATCAAACACATGTGCATCAACCAATCACTGAAACTCAATCATCAATCTCTAACATAACTAAAACCCAATTATCAATCTTTGAATCAACCATAACTAAATCAATCAATCATTGAAACCTCTAACATAATGAATCAAACAATCATTGAACCTCTGATGCAACTGAATCAACCATTCATTCAAACTTAATCAAATTCAACCAATCAGTTGGAACAGACAGATCACTGTAACTAGTACATAAATATGAACCCAGAACACAACATCAACAACCAGAACCAACTGTAACCTCAAAGGTCATGTGTCAGAATGTATACGCTACTTCAATGAATCCAACCTGCGTGTATACGCTACTTCCTTTAGCCCAACCTGTGTATACCTCTAAAGATACTGAATCATAAAACTTTTGAACCACAAACTGTATCAATCAGTGACATTCTAAAGATCTACTATCACATTACAGAGTTCTAAACAGATAGTCACAAGGATCACCCTTCTTTCTCAATCAATCAGATTCAATTTCCTTATACATTCAGTTCTACTTTCATATCTGAGAAGACATCATTAACAAACAACAGCGAAATAGCAGCAAAACAACAACGTTGATCTGATAGATCAGTCATCCCTAAACATCAAGGTTTTCTTTTGCATAAACTACTTGGAAGATCTGAACCAACATGTATACACACCTTCACCAAAGAGAACCAGCATATAGATCTACAAATACTTACTTTTAACTTTGTTGCAATTCCCGACTTCAAACATACCCATATCATCACATATAAAGGATAAAACGTGTGTTAGAAATTAGATCAATCCTATCCATTATCAGATCACATAATGATAAGTCATTATGATTCTAATGCATCATTAGATCTCATCCATCATCTAACACTCAAGTGCATACTTAGTCTAGAACAAGTAAAGCATCAGAAACCCATAACATGCATATTTGCTTTTGATATAGCACTTCATAAGATATTCATTACTTGTGCACTTAGCCCTTTGATCTTCTCCTCCTTATATACTTAAATCCTTTGTCAATACCTTGGACCAAAACCTCAGACCAATACCTCGGACCAAAAACCTCAAACCAAAACCTTAGACCAATACCTTGGACCAAAACCTCAGACCAATACCTCGAACCAATACCTCAGACCAAAAACCTTGTACCAATACCTCTGATCAAAACCTCAAACTAAAAACCTCAGACCAATACCTCAGACAAAAATCTCGAACCAAAAACCTCAGACCAATACCTCGAACCAAAACCTTGTTTTTCCATCCCATACGTGATTTTCCTTCTATGAAATTGCGTGCATATGTATACGCTTCTTTTGTTCCATGAGCCCGTGTGTATACGCTACTTGGACAAGGAGAACCAGTGTATACTTCTTGAACCATTCTCTTTCTTCAATTTCTTGATTCTGATCTGTAGTCCTTTGTTCCTTCACCCTATTCTTTTGTACCATTACTTTTTTCCCTGCGAATATGATTCCTTTGAACTGCCCTGCATTTTGTCACATTTGTAAAAACAACTGTCATGCATTCTGTCACATCTGATATCTCTCCTGTAGATCCATATAGTTACATAGATTCATCTAGTTACCATATATAAGTGAGTTGTTCTGCTACAAGTGGGTTGCCATCAAGTACAACAAATGCATCATAATGCCAACATTGTTGCTAAAAGAAGGAAAGCAAGATCTGATTGAATATGTTGTTGCATATGAAGTAGGAAGAAAAATGTATGATTGAGGAATCTTCTATCACTTATTTGGTTGATAGTCCTACTGTGGAAAGTTGAGAAGCAACATCAAGTTGTTTGGAAGACCTTGTATGGAAGTATATTACTAATTGGGGTTGTGTTTGTACAAGTGAATCTCTTGATTGTTTTGATAGCATGCTAGTTACCAATCAGTTTGATTGGGAGAGATTGGTCATCCTTGATATTTTAGATCAAGGAGTCTTGAGGCTTTGTGATTAAAGCATTTCTTGGGGGGACTTATGGCCGACACTTTGTGTTGATGTCTAGGTCCCAAATTTGGAAAGGTGGTGTTAGTTATTGAGCTCTATTTTGGATACACAGCTGGATTTTTGGGTTGATGGTTAGCAAGTAAGCTCATGATTACCTAAAAGGGCCAAAATCTTGAGTCCATCTTAGTCCCACCTGGATAGATTTCCTTGGCCAAGAATCTAGTCCATGGCATTGCAGTGCTTAAACTGTTGAATGATTGTTTGGATAGGTTTCCTTGGTCAGGAATCTAGTTCATGGCATTGTGGTGCCTAAAGTTCTTCATGGTTCATATAGTTTGAGATCTTCCATTGTATTTGTACATTATGAATACCTCCTTGGTTAAGAGGGAGTGTTGGAAATTGCAACTATGTTCAGTCTTCATTAATGTACTTTAGTAATCATGTAATGTATTTGTCAAAATAATAAAGAAAAGAAAATTTACTATTATTATTGTGACTTATTAAAGCATGGGTTTCATGCTTGGGTCACCTTGTTTTAGGTAAAATCCCACATTGAGGACTTATAGGATTTATTTTGAGTCTATAGAGTCATTCTACATTTAAAGAAACCCTTCTTGGGATTTTTAATCATGTAAAAATGTTAAGTATTGATTCAAATATGAATTATGTAACCTCCACACCATGTCATCCCAGAAGAAGATCAAGTCAGCCTAAGGAACCTATTTGACCCCACAAGAAGCCTATAAAAGGAATCTCATCAAATTAATTTGGAGCATAATTCTCTCACAAAAGTTTGAAATCTCTTGTAGATGGGAAAAGTGTGAAGTTCTCTTGTATTTGGGTAAGAGTGCGAAGTCTATTGCCAAGAAGTTGAAATGAATACAAGTTTGGGGAAGTCTAAGGAGAAAGGAAAAACCTAAATTTTGGTTTCTCTCTCTCTGTTTCGTGGTCTCGATTGGGAGATCGAAGTCTCTTAAGTTTTGTTCTTGTCGGAATTTGTTGCCTAGTCGAAGTTGTTGGAAGGGGTTGAAGATCTAGGAGGCTGACTTGGTGTGGAGGGAAAGTCTGGTCTTGGTCTAGGGTGAAGAGTCTCAAAGAATATTATTGAAAGGAATAATTATCTTGACTAGTTTTTCCCCTCAAGGGGGGTTTTTCCCTAGCATGTGCCTATATCTCGTGTCTCTTGTTTTGTGATATTCATACACACATAATATGGTAATTTCTTGAGGAAAGATAAGGTAATAAAGAAGTAAATGAAGCCAACACACTCACAAGTAATTATCAAGAAAGGAAAATCAAACCTCAATATAATTACTTTGATTTTCCAACAATAGGAGGTGTCTTTGCTTGGTCTTAGAGGGCCTTATTATATATTTAATGACTTATACACAAATTTAGCATGCCTAAGAAAGGTCCTTCATACATGACATTGACTATCTTTGAATTTATGACCAATCCTAAGGGATCACGATGGGAACCATCACTAAAAATAAAATTCCTTGCTCATGAAACCCATGAGACAAGCGTTACAAAAATAATTTTATTTTTCTTCTTTACATCAATTAGATAAAATCACATTTACACGTGCCATTATGAAGACCAAACCTAGTTACATTTTTCAACAATTTGAAGATGGATTCTGAAAGGGTGAAGTTTATCTTGGATTGGCCAACACCTCCATCTACTTTTGAGGTGAGGAGATTCCATGGATTGGCAAGCTTCTACTAGAAATTCATTAGGAATTCCAGCCATATCTGTGAACCTCTTATTGAGCGCATGAAAAAGGGTAATTTTAAATGGACAGCAACAACAAGGAAATAATTTGCTAAAAAGGAACGTGACAAAGAAACTCGCTTCCAAACTTTGATAAAGTATTCCAAGTTGACTTTGATGCAAGTGGGACGGAAATTGGAGTAGTTTTAAGTCAAGAAGGCATACCAATAACATTCTTCAGTGAGGAGTTGAATGATGCTAAGAAGAAGTATTTTGTATATAATCAAGAAATTTATGCTATTGTGCAGGCTTTGAAGAAGTAGAGACCTTATTTACTACCTGAGGAATTTTTGTTGAAAATGCAACAAGATTATGGAGCTTAGTGAAAAGAAGACGCCTTCACTAAGTGGACCCGGAGGCTATTTTTGGCGCAAAGTTTATTTTTAGACTATGTCTATTTTTAGACATATGGATCATGGTCTATGAGTTGCAGGATGCTATTTTGGGATGATTGGTCATGTTGGTAAAAATAAATGGACTTCTATTTTTAGACATATGGACGGAGTCTATTTTTTGACTACCAGGCTAAAAATAGAACAGTCGAATATTATTAGCTCTTAATAATATTTGGACTATAAACATTATCTTATCCTCTTGGAGCACTTCAGTTCGAGCTATGGATGTGGCACATGCAGCTGCCAGAAGGAAATATGTGTCTCTTATGGGTTACTTGAGCTATTGCATGGAGGACTTCAGTTAGCACTTCAGTGATTGAGTTTTGTGGAGTTGGATCAGGAGTTGATGGAGTTGTGTTCAGTTTGACTTAGTTGAACTAGTTGTAGTTAGTCTAACTAGAAAATAGACTAATGTTGGGTGGTGTGAATTAGTTATTAATTAATTCACTAATTATTAACTCATAAAGCAACTGAAGAATACATCAGTTAACTCAGTGCATGTCAGTGCATGTTCAGTTCAGTGGAGACAAGTGTTAGAGGTTGAGATTGCTATCGGTTGTGACTATAGTTGTGCATGAGATTTTGCACAATCAATGGGATTGAGTTGCCAATGAGGATTGCACAGTATATGCCCAGTGAAATAACTTGTGCTCACGTGATTTTCACTTGGCATTGTGCAATAGAGGCAGGCAAAGCAGCGGAGGAAATTTGAACCTGTGACTTGTTCGAATACGTTCTAGTTTTGTGTGTAACAGGTCAAGCTAGGACTGATTACTTGCGAGGAGTATTGTACTATGTTTGTTACATGTTCTCAATCATATAATATACAGATAGTTTGGGGTTTTTAGCGAGATACTTTCCCTGGGATACATACTGTGTTGATATATGTGTTTGATGCTTCTATGTGGGCATGTTTATGTTTCTGAATATTGCAAAATTGATGATCAATGGTAGATGAGATTATGTATTATGCATGCATTCCGCAATAGTGTATAACCAGGATAATCTCGGTTGAATAAGTGTCATATATTCATAAAATTTCTACATGGTATCATAGCTAGTTGATTTGTAGAAAAAGTTCTACAAGATATCAAAGCGAGGATTGATCATCAGATCTATTATTCAAAAAGTGTTTACATTTTATTTCTTCAGGCAGAGTCTGTAATCGGGCCAAGTAGCCTCTGGATTCATCCTTCTTTTGGAAGGTGGGATATCCAGTGAATTCCCATACAGTCAATCTCTGTATGAGAAATACTTTGTTCTCGCGAATTTTAGATCAGAAGCGGTTGAGTTTTGAGCTGGTGGAATGGCGCTCAAGGATAAACTCAGAAATATCTAAGTGTGAGAATGGAGACAGTATGCCCCAATATCTCACAAAGTTCACCCAATGTTGGGATGAGCTGGGAAGTGTGGGGGTGATTGTCGATGATGAGGAACTGGTGAGCTTGGCTCTACTTGGTCTTCCAAAGAGTTGGCATTCCTATCAGGACTTTGTCAATGGTCGGGAGAAATTGCCAGGATGGGAGAGACTTTGGTCGGATCTTGTGTAAGAGGAGATCAGGCAGAACACCAAAGACAGTTCTTCATCTATGCATGATGAGGAGAAATGTGCCTTAGCGAGTAAGGCAAAGAAGGGGAAGGAGAAGGTTTCTCTTTCTGAATCCAGTTCTTCCAATGATGGGAAGAAGGGTGACAAATAGAAAGTGTGATGCTTTCGTTGTCATGAGGTGGGCCATTATGCCTCAAATTGCCCACAAAGGAAATCCAAGAAGGGATCCGAGGAAGGATCTAAAGGTGAGGCACTTGCTTCACAGTTTGAGTTGGATTTCACACACTTCGCATGCATGGTTTCATCCATGGTGGGAAGTGGTTGGTTTCTTGATAGTGGAGCTTCATTCCACATGTCCGACGATAAGAGTTTGTTCAGTACTTTGGAGGAGAAAGATCTCCAGATACTCGTAGCAATGGGTAATGATGAGAAGTATAGTGTCTCAGGTGTAGGCACGGTTATTTTTCAGAGGGAGAATGGACCTCTAATTACCTTGACAGATGTCAAGTATGTACCATGATTGAAGAGAAACTTGGTGTCAATCACGATACTAGAAGACAGAGGCTATGATGTAGTCTTCAGAGAAGGAAAGGTTTTCCTTAGAGACATCATCACTAGACAGGTGAAGCAGATTTGTTCACGGGTCAAGAACATGTATGCTCTTGAGGTTCAAGATGCATGCAAAGCCTTGAGAAGCAAGGCAACTGATGGAGACTTGGTGGTTGAGAGGGAGGGTATATTACCTCTCAACATGTAAAGCCAGAAGAAGTCTCAGACAATGGTGGAGGAGCCACGATTGGTGCAGCAACTTCAGGAGGTTGTGGAGCAACCACAACTAGGGAAGATGAGAGGAGATCGAGTAGAGACATCTACTTGTTAGAATATTATATATTACGGAGCAATGGAACACATAAAATATTGCAGAAATATAAACACAGAAAACGCACAAAACAAGAGAGACACATATATACGTGGTTCACCCA
>APFE031600200.1:0-91939 GCA_000404065.3 Pinus taeda | reverse complement strand
CTATCTGGTGCAGTGGGTCACCCCCTCAGATCTTTAGTACTATCTGGTGCAGTGGCCCACAACCTCAGATCATTAAGACAAACTGAGATTCGCAGAGAAGAGGAAAGGTTGCACAGGCGAGCATGCTCTTTAACAACGAATGCAATACCAGTTCTTTTAAAAAAAATCGTGAACATATCATATGTTGAGCACATTTTAGAAACACTTTGCAGGATTAATAAGAAAATCTATGTGGTTCAAACAAAAGCTGCGATCTCTCATGCGATTGTGTTACGTAAAGCGTTATAAGATCTTATTGTTTTGAAAAATATTAGGGGTAAAATCAGTAAAATTAGAAAAACTAATGAGTAGATATATTAATATTTTTGTATTTACTTAGTGTTTAGTAAGAGTTTTTTTTTTTTTTTAATTTTTGGAGGCGTCATTCATAGAGTAAGATTTTTACTTTTGTTCAAATTTTTGCAGGGGTTGGTCACATTCTGGAAGTGTAGGAAGATACAAGCAATATGAAACCAGCCCATCACCAACTCCACTAGAGTTTAGGTGTTTTGAATAGGTTTGCAAGAGTCTCACTCGTGAGCTGGATCGACTCTTGGCGTGTTGTTAAGATGGATCTAGGTTGATAGAATCCCCCTTTAAATACTTGGTATTGACAATAATTAAGATGGATCTAGGTTGATAGAATCCCCCTTTAAATACTTGGTATTGACAATAATACCACGGGGCAATACCATGAGCTCTGATAAAGTTAGAGACCATGGGTATTTACCACCGGGAGCTCAAAAACTATTAGTAATAATTTATAGAAAATAACAAAAATAATAATTTATTTTTATGTTTACATAACATTACATTACAACATCTCTATGATATTGTTCTAGAAAGCACCTCTCCAAGCAATTAGTAGCAGAAAAACCATGAGCCACTAAACCAATGAAGGTACAAACCATCAATGTTGACTTTAACACAACGAACCATTTGTTAATCTAAATTATAATATGATAATAATAATAATATTTTATACACCCGTGAGCGGGATCGACTATACCATGGGCTCTCATAAAGCTATATACCATGATTATTTACCACCGACTCTCATAAACCTGGAGCTCAAAAACTATTAGTAATAATTTATAGAAAATAACAAAAATAATAATTTATTTTCATTCTTTATTTTATTTTCAACTAGTTAAAATCTTTACATGACATTACATTACAACATCTTTATGATATTGTTCTAGAAAGCACCTCTCGAAGCAATTAGTAGCAGAAAAACCATGAGCCACTAAAGCAATGAACGTACAAACCATCAATGTTGACTTTAACACAATGAACCATTTACCTAATCAAGGCTAATCTGAATTATAATATGATAATAATAATAATATTTCAATATGATAATAATAATAATAGTATTTTATACACCCGTGAGCTAGATGGACTCTTGGCGTGTTGTAGATCTTGTGTTAAGATGAATCTAGGTTGATAGAATCCCCCTTTAAATAGACGGTATTGACAAGAATACCACAGGTCAATACCATGGGCTCTCACAAAGCTATATACCATGCGTATTTACCACCGGCTCTCATAAACCTAGAGCTCAAAAAATATTAGTAATAATTATAGAAAATAACAATAGTAATATTTTATTTTTATTTTTTATTTTATTTTGACCGAGTTAAAATCTTTACATGACATTACATTACAACATCTCTATGATATTGTTCTAGAAAGCACCTCTCCAAGCAATTAGTATCGGAAAAACCATGAGCCACTAAACCAATGAACGTACAAACCATCAATGTTGACTTTAACACAACGAACCATTTAGTTAATCAAGGCTAATCTAAATTATAATATGATAATAATAATAATATTTTATACTTGTCATATCGAAACTTTAAAATGGAAAAGAAATCATTAATAGTATATTAATATTATTTACTAAAGTGATGTATCGTCCTTGACTACTCACCTCATTTTTTTTTTTTTTGCAATGTGTGTTTTCTTTCACAATGTCCTATAGGCATCAATCCATGATAATCATAAAAAACAATTGTCCCATGATACATCTCACATTCCTAGCCATGCAAATTCTTAACTTCTAAATAGTTTTTGTTACAATACCACGAGCCAATATCATAATTGATGAATATCACATGCCCAATATAACATGTGTTCATATAACAATTTCTTCATTTAAATAATTTAAGATAAATTAATTAAAAGAGCATAAATAGCTTGGAGATAAATTTTAACCCTTGACTTTTGAATACTATTATGAATTTTCCATCATATTCCATGGAGGTTAAACTTAGACCATCAACCTACTACTTAATGATAATAAAGTTAAAGTTGTGAAAGTCTATTCTGAAATAGACACGCAAAACCCATGAGCCACTAAAACTGTGAACCAACAATGCAACAATGTTGACCCTAACACAATGACTCATTTCCCTGGTAAAACTTAATTTAACTTTATCGTGATTTGGGGTAGATAGTGGTCCTACTCAGTCAACATGTATAGTCATTAACTTATTATTATTGGAGTATTCTTTAAGTGCTCTTTTTTGGAAAATTTTCCATTTTATTTTCCCATCTAATTTGTTTAAAATCTTTAGGGATTTATTGAAATCACAAGTTTCACAGGTGAAATCTTCACAATAGAAGTGCCCCAGGGTTTTTCATGGCATTGAATCGACAAAATCGAGATATAACAACAATATTACTAAAAACTCCAAGAAGGCGCACTTAAAGACTACTCCATTATTATTATTATAAATTTAAAAGGGAATTAATATATGAGTCAATAGATATACATTAAAAAAAATATGTAACAAGATTCTTAACCATGGAGATTTTTGAAACAAGATTAATACTAGAGGGGCAAGAAGTTGAATCAATATTAAGACTAAATTTGCAACTACTGTGAATTATAATTTTACTTTTACTTGGAAAAAATTTAGGTAAACAACCAACAACATGTCATGTAAGAAACAATTTAAATCAACACATATTATACAATCACAGTTTAACATGGAAACCCTTCCAGGAGAAAAACCACAAAATTTTGGTTGTATTATGATGTAGAACAAAAGCCACTACTCTTATTACATCAAGTTTTGTAAAAACCCACTCATAGAAGCACAAAATCCCTTGGATTTTTTGCTAGCACCAACCTCTCTTTACATACACCTAAACAGATTACAAGAAGCAAACTTCTTAAGCAAGCATCCAACTACATGAGGCACTAATTTCCATGTTGTACATCATGCACTCACTATGATGGAACCACCAACTTCCTATTATGAAAACACCAACTTGTTGTCCATATGGAAGTTGTTGTTTTTTGTTCTTACTCTCACTCATTTTGATGCATAGCTTGAATCAAATTGCGACTTCCTATTCTCCTCAGCAACCATCCCTCTACATAGCCCATGCAACTTTTCTTCTCTCAATCTTCTTCAACATTCTTATAGAAATGCACTTACCGAGCTCATACAATATACATATTAGTAGCACTTAGCCATCTCTTCTCCACTGGCTCTCACAACCTAACTCTACAACCTCACTATCAAACAAACTCTCTCACATGCTACCACATTCCACACCTCTCTCACTCTGATCACCATTGTTTTGTTCACCTATCACATATGGTTCAATGTAGTGACTTCTGCATTTTACACTAATTGAGGAATAGTCCAACATGGCTCACTATTTCATCATTGAAGACTCAATGTGACAAACATAATGGGCTTCATTTAGTCAACCTCATGATGAAGCTATGGTCTCCATTACCAATCGTTACAGTTATAGAAGAGCGCTTCAGTATGGCTCGTGATGCTTGAAATAATTGTATTAATCAACCTAAGTATTGGTAGCATTTACTCCCTTTGTCTTTGTGGATGGGGTTCAATATGGTTTACTCTTTTTAATTAAAATACATTGGAACCTATATTTCTTGAGGTATGCCATTGTTAATTATGTATGACACAACAAGTTCTTCCTAGTTCCTCAACAACAAACACGTAGCCACTTATTACTTCCAGAATAGGAAATTATCCATTGCATGTCATGATTAGGCTAAATCCATGATCATGCAATCCTCACCTATTACACAGTTAGACCCTTTAATTTCATAACCAAATATAATTCCCATCTCTTCGTTAAACTCTTTTGCTTATTTGTACTTCATTTTATTTCAAACTGTAGTTTTGGTGCTCAGATATGGGTTTACCAATATTGGTTATGCTCCCAATGTTAACTCCTTTTCACAAAACCACATTAAACCTCCTTTGGGTCAAGACCTTTAAAAATCTACCATTTATGTCCTCTACTCTTATAGAATTTTCATATGTTGAGAGGTCCACCAAATGCACCCCTAGCATATATCTCAAGACTGATTCATTATTTCATTTGAGTCATTAAATCAATCATGTTGTTGTCCATGCTAAGCTTACATGCCCTTAATTTTTAGCATCTTATGCCTAAGAGGCCAATACAAAGGACTTGTCGCATCATGATTTATTGCACGTTCCTTTACAACTAAGATTACTTTACGACATTGTTTTCTTATCAGTAGATGGTGTTAGAAAAAATTCTTGTTCCCCATATCGATCTCGTGGGACCTCAACTGCACTACACTCTTTCACACTGGCCCAAGGTACAAACTTCCGATCTATTGTTGGTGTCATGAAAAGTATTTGTCTCCTAGATCCTATCAACTAAGGGACCACACTATCCAAACGCTTTCTCAAGACTTTGTTTCCTGGACTTAATGAGTTAGCACTATTGCACATTCCCCCAAATGTTGGCCCTATTAGTTGTGGTACTATCCACTATGCCTTCTCTCTAGACATTTTCCAATTTTCAGGCTTTCTCCACCTTATTGGGAATTCTGATAACATGAGAAAATACTGCCAAGCATTACTCCTATTATAGATATCGACTTAATTAATTATGCTTAAGGTGGCATTCCGGGGGGAATACATGGAAAAACACCTTAGCGTAATAGCTCGTTGGAATCATAACAAGAGTATCTACATGATGGGATGGTTAGATGAGAGCTTCAGTGACATAGGGAGTCATGGTGGCCAATCTTCCATTTTCCCACATTAAAAAGAATATTTTAATTGAAATAAAAAAGGGAAAAGTGCTCCATGATTAAAATAATAATAAAATATAAGTTTCTAGAGGAATCCATCAAATCTATAAAAGAGGAGGAGGAGACCATTGGAGGAACATCTTGGTTTTGATATTGTTTCTTGTATCTGAGGTTGAGAACCCGGTTCTCTACTCAAGCAATAGCCCCAAGACAGAAACCCTCGGGTGATTCAGTGAGAGTGGGTGAACACCCCTTTCTTCCCTTAGAGAATCCATTCAGGGTTCACATGTTGCATTGTTTTGGTTATTTCAGTTTGTTTTAGAGGATAATTTCAGCATTATTCTAGATCTCTCTAATGCCATTGATCTCAGCTATATGGTTGTATTTTTATGTAAACCCCGGTTCTTCTAATATAATAAAGCTGAGAATCCCGTTCATTGTATTATGAGATTGCAATGCTTTGTTTGTTTATTTTTACATGATTCTGTGAAATGCATGATTTTTTTTATATGAAGTGCATGTTCCAAATTTTCTCCAATGGGCACATTTCAGGGGTATGAAAGCCTTGATCTTGGCTTAGCCTAAGCCTTTATTATAGTAGATCCAGGGTTTATTCTGAACGTGCCAAATTCTATTTTCCGGAGAAATTTTCCTTGGCCGTTAATAGTTCTACAAAATCTTTGTTAAAAAATAATGGACAAAAGCACTTATGCTTGACATATCTGCTAATTTTGTGGGTTAAATTGCATAATTGCTTCATAATGTCATGCTAGATTTTCTACCTAGGAAAGATTGTGGGGGATCGAATTTATTTGGGGCCAATATTACTGTGCAGTGGGCTATTTTCCTAGGAGCGTATATTTTTATTTCCAAGTTCGTGGGGCTAAGATCTTAGTGTGTTTCAAGCTTGTACCAAGATCAACGTTATCTCTCACTGCTAGAAAAATTGTAGAATCGTTGATTACTACATCCGTGGGCGAGGATTGCATCTATATTCTGATCTGTTGACGTAACTTGGTATCAGATTGGTGATAAATTGGTGGTTGGGGTCATCGCAAGAGAAAGCATCTCTGGTGGGCCTATCACCTGAAATCACGGAATGCATGCAATGTGGTTCTATGGTAGTGCGATTCACATAAGGTCGAACATAATTCAGGTGCGAAGATTGGTCAAGGTTGTGCTTTCGGTGTTGGATCGTTGGTCAACGAGATCAAGTTGAAGACACGTGGAGGTTGAGTGGAGATCGGTACCGTGTTTGAGTAATGGTACATTAGCTAACTATGATTCGAACCAGGCGTTAAATTTGACGGGTCACCTTGCCCATCACTGAATTTTTTTTAACTGTTTTATTTTTAAACTGCCCATCTCCATTTAATATTTATTTTTACCAGTTTTATATGATATTTTCAAATTATATTCACCAATCAACCGAGTCTAGAGTTAAAAATGGATCTAAATTAGTTGGTAAATAGAAAAGCTTCCAATCTTACTAAATATATTTGTAACTTTAAACTATTGACTTATTTTAAAAAAAATTATCAAATTAATCCACCTCTTGCCCTTTAAAAATAGTAAAAAGAAAAAAACTCTCATTCACAAAATTAAAAATTAGTTGAGAAGTTTGAAAGCTTGGGAATTAGAGGCATGAACTACCATGAACAACATTCACATACAAAGTCGGGAGTTAACCACAACCTGGGATAGGCCAGTGTTAATCCACAATAGTAAATTTTCTCTTTCTAGTTAGAACTGTTTTGCCGATATATAGTAACTTGCAGGATCCAAAGGTAGAAACATTCTTGACTGGGCAAGAATTTTTATGGATATTCATTTATTATTGAATTCACAATCATTAGAATGTTCTCTTCCTTCAAATAGAGGAAGTCTATGTTTGGCAATGGGTATCATAACTAACTGTTTAAAATGAAAGGTTCATATATGATCCCTGGAGTCATGAGAATCTTGAGGTGGTAGAAAGAGAGATCTTTGTTAACTCGATGTAAATCTTACCCAGTCCATAGTCTGGAGGCAAATCTAATTCCATCTATAAACTTTGACTATTCCATATATATCTAATATCTACATAGGTTTATATGTTTGACTATTCCATAGATATCCATTTGACTACATGTAAGGTAGAGATAAAGAGGATTGAGAAATATATGAATGGCTCACGAAGTAAAGTGAGCGATGATCAAATTAATTCATTTATGGGTGGTTGTGTTGTGAAAGATGGAATTGAGCATGTGGGGCTATATAGGCTTATCAAACATATGCCGAGAGAGGTTTTGGAGTCTTTGTCTGTGAATGAACTGTAAAAATTCTAAGACTAACTTGAAATCATCACAACTAGGGACCGTACGGAAGAAGATGTTTGTATGGAATAACAGATTGAGGCTATGAAACAAAACCTTGAAGAGTCGAAAGAAGGCTAAGACATAATCAAGGTTTTTCACAAAAGAAAAATGACCTATAATCTATATATGTTCTCTGATTGTCGTGTATCACTGGCAGACATAGTCGACCATCCATTTTGTCAATTAGAAGACAAAAGCCCTATTTATGTGACATCTTCGGCCCCTGTATTTCATGTGTAACTAGGTCAAATACACTTGCATGAAATGAACAATCGATAACTTGATCTAAATTTGGGGAGCGGGGATGACTCAAACATCAAAACCTTCCAAAATCTTGACTTACAGTTGGGGTGTAATACGACTTGAAAAATTAGGATGTTGGTTTTATTATGACAACCTACTTCGTGTTTCAACGGGTCAGAAATGTTTTGGTGTTTTTAATTGAGTGGATTGGTTGACATTAGAACCAGAGAAGGTTGAAAAGTCCATGTCACTCTATTTTCAAAACATGTTTGGCATTTGTAGTCGATCTTCTTGAATTATGGAATTTATGTATATAAAGAACTTGAGTACAAAGAAACTTTACTTGTGGAAAAAAAATTGCTTCCCTCTGCTATATCATATTAATCGGATAATGCAAAACTAAAAATAATATAGCTAAAACTGAAATAAAGCACTGCGATAAGATAGCATAACTAAAAAAATAGCAGAAAGAAAGTACAAGAGAAGAGCTTATCTTGAGCATCTGTGGATTTGCCATTCGGCATTTTTTTTCTTTTACGAGTTGTATCCCTACAAAAATGGGAAAGCTCCAAGCTCTAGCACTATCATGGCCATTGGGCATTCACTGCATAATATTCCAATTTCCAACTGCCCCCACATACCATTTGAGAATCGATATTATGATAAAATTGGGACAAAATTTGTAGGAAATGGAAGTCAAATCATCATTGGATTGGAAAAAAAAGTTAACCCAATGATAATTCTCATAGATATTGGAACTTCCTTAATTTCCTTACAAAACCAAAGCTAAATTGCCTATGTTGACAATCTTGTGTAAATTAATGTGTTGGTGAGCTCCCCGTTTTAATTGTGTGCCTTAATGATATTCAAATCTAGATATGCTGGCCAGACAATATAGATATGGACTCTGTACTCTTAGGCCCATTGCATTGATAATTGCATAAATTCACATAAGCGCTGGAAGCATAAAATGATACAGCACGTCCAATCCAACAAAGGTAAGCTGATAGTGGGTACTTACACTGTCAACTTAATATAAAATTTAAACAAATACAAATTATATATATATATATATAACTTGTAATTTTATTACATGCCCGTAGACAGCTTTAGAAATTTTTAACACGTTAATAATAACGTGTAGATTTTGAAAGAGCCTGTATTTGACGGCTAAAAAAAGTCAAAACATGCATACTGGTGTCAATTTTAACCCCTGATTCGAACGTTTGTGTCTTAGTGGTGTGATCATTGCCCAATTTGTTGGCTTTCATTGTGCGAACCGAACACTGAAGCAATTCGTGGTACCCAAAACATGCAGGAATTCATAATAGTCCAGGAGGGAAACTGCGAAGAAAACTACACCGTATGTACCCTAGTCAAGACACCTATTCATCGTTAATGGGGCCGAACCTCGTGGTTTATAGGTTTAATTACTAGAAGAAACAATTGTGTACGTGGACCTCCCTGTGAGCAAGGAGATGTGTGCAGTATGTAGGTGGGGTCACAACAGAATTACAAACTCTAGTGATCGGGCCTAGTAAGGTCAACCAACCACCCATTATATCTCAGGAAGTCTGAACGAAGGAAAAAAATCATAACTCAATGTATGCCAAATTTAATGAAGGATGCAATCTGTGGCGATTCATGGGACGCTTTGCTAAAGATTGAATCTACTAGTGTGCAGAATTCGCATTCATGTTAACGTATCGGTAGGAGAATGTAATTAGTGGCTTAGTTGAGGACGCCTGAATTACATCAGTGTGGCCATTTCTGAGGCTAATAGATAGGTTGCAGATGCTGAGTGGAGGAAACAACTATTTTAGTAGCAGATGGTGTATCTTGTGGTCATGTTACTGAGCGTGTGTTGACTGCAAATCCTGAGACTGTGGATGGCACGTAAGAGAGACTTGGTGACTTGCTAAAGTTGTTGGACGTATCTTCAAATGAAAACATATTACCAACTACATATGGTGAGCTCCAGCCTCCTCTTGGAAAACATCGTCTGAAGATAGTGGAGTTTATTGCAGTCCTGCTGAGGGAAAGTAATGAAGTTTCTCAGTAGGAATTGGTCAAGTTGGGTGCTATCCAAATGATTATACAATTGTTGCTTTGATTATCCTTTTTAACAAATCCATGTATCATTAAGTGGAGAGCGTTATAGTGTCGTGCTTAGAGAGAAATAATAAAAATCTTATTGAGCATCTCCTTCAGGATTGTAACTTAGTTGGAAGGATTTCGACAGCAAAAGAGTGGCAGAAAATTGTACGAAGAAATGTTTAGCTGATACATTACAGTGCCCAGAACTGAATTATCTCATAGAGAAATTTCTCTATTGAAAGGAAGGCTACTGATTACATGCAGCACTACATATTTAGTATTGCCTTGGTCACTTGGTCTTGTTGTAGCAGGCATTGGGATTCCAAGATCTGAATATCACATATCACATGCCTGTAGCAGCTTACTGATAGAGGACGAGTTGGTGTTCCTTTTTAAGAGTTCATTAGTGAAGCCCAGATTGGTTTTCAAGACATCTCTAGCACAAGTTCTTTTGATTGATTTTTATTCGAAAATCATCATTCTTTCGTGTTCACTATACTCTTTATACTTTCAAGGCTTCATGTGTGATGTTATCGTTATGTGACAACATTGTGTAGATTTTCGGGTCAGTAAAGAGTGTCAAGTATTATTGGAGAGTTGTCAGTGATATGTATCATTGTTGTTAGCATTACCATAGATTCTTGGACAATTTATTGTTAATGGATGTAGGGTGATTGGTTATGCCTTGCATTGCTTATCATAACCTTGTATTGTTACAATAAAAATAGAGTATCTAAAATACTTCATAAACCAGCACAAAAACACTTCAATGGATGATGATATAACCAAGAAAACCAAACATAATAATAGGCCTTTCTCAAAGAAGGATTATGCCATTCTTTAGAGGGAACAACCAAAGGATGTGCAGAAGGGGTAGGAAATGGGGCACAAACTATTTTCACTTGGGACATATTTGAAGCACATGAGGGTTGCATGGAAGATTCTCTTCAAAATTGATGACCTAGATGTCATCCTTTCGAGAGTGAGCTAGCTAGAAGGGAATAAATTAATTTGGGCTCTAAGTCTAGCTATGCCTGCTCTCATACAATCCAAGTTCTTGGAGGAACCTTGTGAAGGGTTTAGGCTTCGAGTTGCATATTGTCTCAGTCACATCATGAGATTGACTACACCATACATCCTTTCAATGATGAAGTTATGAGGAGAGTTTTCAAGCTGATAGTAGAGACTTTTCAGGATTTGGACAATAGTGTAGGTCCTACATTTGAAAAGAAGCTTCAGATTTTAGAAGTTATGGCTATAAATAGGACTTATGAAGTCATGTTTGACCTACAGTGTGATGGTTTGATCTTGAAAATGTTCCAATGCTTCATAACATTAGGAAACATCATCCTAATAGAGTCATAGCAAATATGCAGTCCATCTTGTCCTCATGTATGAGAGGTCGTGATTCTATCTGTCAAGAGTTGTAGTCTCGATTGTTGTCTATTTGGATGAGAGAGTAGTTGGTCTCACCTGTTGCTTATGGTCTAACTAAGAGGTTGGTTTGAGCAGAAAATTGGGTTGTTTAGGAGACAATTGACCAGGGAGGAGCAACTTAGGTTTGGGGACTCATGCAGCAAGAATGAGATGAGCTAGAAGGGACTTTGCTTCATCTGCAAAAGACCTTGGGAACTTGACCACTCATGCTTGAGTGACACTGTGGAGATGACAGCGGCAAAGAAGAGAGATATTCTTTATGTATGTCAGGATGAGGACTCTTCACTGGGTGAGTCCATGGGTTCATACGATGGTACCTCTGAGGAGCAGGAGCAGTCATATGGAGTTGATGACAGTAGCCCAGATATGCATCCATGTGTGGCACAGGTGTACGATGAGCAGTCGATTATTCCTGTGAGGAAAGGAGATCTGGGAGAAAATGAGTGACAGATGATTCGACATAGAAAGCACATAGAGGAGCATGAGGCAGTTGATACACACAGTGTACGAGATGGGCCATTTTTGGATAGTCGGCTAGTGGCTCACATTAAGCCCATAATGGAGGATGAGTAGACACCAGTGGGGCTAGTCATTGGAGTGGAGAAGATAGATGTGTAGGAAACCTCCATTTAGGTAATATTTGTAGACATTTGTCCTCAGGAAGTGTTGGAGGCTAGCGGGGAAGTTTTGCAGTAGGTTACTAGGCAACGGGAGTTGTTGGAGGTGGTGGTGCATCCATCTTTGGGTCTACCCATTGATGAGGTGCAAACAAATATGGTGGAAGCTAGCAAAGTTGCAACATATTCAGACAACAACCCTCTCAAGGAGTTCATAGATAGGGATTACAATATAGTTTGCCCACTTTTTCCCATTAGAGGGAGAGAGGCAAGATTTCTTGGACATGTTTTTATTGTCTAGATGGAGCATCAAGAGTTGAGCATGGATCAATATCAGCGTATAAGATGTATTCCTTGCACAGGAATCCATGCATTTGACTGGCAAGAGATCATGAGTTGGTACCCTACAAATGGATTATCATTTTTAGTGAGAAGCATTGTATTGTTGGAGCCCTTACAAGTGAGGGTTGCTACATGCTTCAGTTTGCAGAAGGATGTAGGCTGGCCACTCATCAGTATCTCAGAACATCATCAATATGATGAGATTGACCTTGGTTTATGCCGAGAGTTGGATTCGAGAAATGTGATGAGTTGGTACACACTTGTTGGGGAAACATTCACAGCTGGAGCTATTGCACAGTAGGAGCGAGGGATCATTGATGCTCCCTATTGGTGGAATTTGGATCTATGTGGATCTACTAGTAGCATGTTGAGTTAGAGACGAACATGGGATCCAAGTACTGGGGGATCCAATCATGTTTCAATCGCTTGGAGGCATGACATGGACCGATGGTTTGTATGGGATCTAGGCATTGGGTATGAGTTGTGTTGGGCCACCAGATTAGTCCACAGGTTTGGATTTCTTAAGGGAAAAAAATCTTGGGGCGGGAGGACTGTCATGTCCCCATTTTATTCTTCTTTTGGTATATCATGGGTGGATTTCCAGGGCAAGGGATGACCAAGTCCGTGGAGCAGGTTATGTCATCAGGGGTCCGATGGAGTTTTTAAGAGTTTCTATGAGGGCGACGACATTCTCTTGTTATATTCCATCATCCGCGTAGTTTGTATTTTGTTCCAGTGCATTCTGACAACTTTCATAAAAACAAGTTATTAGTGAGCTTGACTCAATTAATTACGCTTAAGGTGGAATTCTTAGGGGAATACGTGGAAGAACACTTTAGTGTAATGGTGTGTTGGAATCAGAACAAGAATATATACATGATGGGATGGTTAGATGAGATTTTTAGAGACCTGGGGTGGCGTGATGGCCAATTTACCATTTTACCACATTAGAGAGAATATTTTAATTGAAATAAAAGAGGGAAAGGTTCTCCATGATTAAAATAATAATATAATAGAAGGTTCTAGAGGAGTCCATCAAATCTATAAGAGCAGGAGGATAACATTGCAAGAACATATTGGTTTTGATATTGGTTCTTGTATGTGAGGTTGAAAACCTGATTCTCTACTCCATTAGTAGCCCTAAGACAGAAACCCTTGCGTGATTCAGTGAGAGTGGGCGAGCACCCCTCTATTCCCTTGATGAATCCATTTAGGGTTCACATGTTGCAATGTATTGGTATTTTATTTTTTTATGGAGGCCGATTGTGACATTATTATAGATTTGTCTGAGGCCATTGATCTCGTCTATATGGGTTGTATTTTCATGTAAACCCCAGTTCTTCTAATATAATAAAGCTGAGAATTTCCTGTTCATTGTGTTATGAGATTAGAGTGATTTATTTGCTTATTTTTACAAGGAAAACTTCTGTGAAATGCATGATTAGTTTTATGTGAAGTGTCAGTTCCAAATTTTATGCATTTGGGGCATTACACAATACCTCCCAGAGGTTTGTCTTGCATCAAGATGGATTCCCATGGTGTCCTGTATTTCCTAAACAGAGTGACTGTGGAAATAACGTGAATACTTTTGGACAATAGTGGTTGAAAAAATGTTGAAGGTAAAACTGTTGCAACAAATGAGGGTTTATTTTTATTATTACGCATCGACAAAATCTGAGTATAGAAATCTAGATGCCAAACTGGAAATCCTCTAGAAAAATCTATGACTACAAATCTAAAAGAAATTTTCCCTTCTCCACAATCAATTCATCATCTTCTAATCCACTCAAACTAGAAGCTAAATCATCCCTGCCCCGACTTCTACATAGCCTGTAACTCATCTACACAGATCTTCTTTGATGTGCGTTAATCTGACTTTCTCTCCCACTGAGATGAATTCACTTGTACTTTGGAAAATTATCCAATTACTGAGAAACTGAATCAACCTCCTACTTGGCGTATTAATATATTAAACATAATTAAAATTAAGGATTTACTATAACAAATAATGAGAATAAATAAGTAATAAATACATTAAAACAAATAGAATTAGAGGAAAAGGAAAAAAATAAAATAAAAATAAAAATAAATAAAGAATAATTAAAACAAATAATTAATAAAATTAAATAATCAAAATAATTAATGAAACAAAATAATCAAAATAATTAAAAGAAATATAATTGAAGATTAATACTAATTCAATTCATATAACGATAATTACAATAAAAACATAAAAATTCATTCTAATTATTCGACATAATTAAAATTAATACAAATACAAAATAATAGTGATAATAAAAACATATTAATAAATAGAATAAAAAAAATGAATTAACTATAATAAATAATTAGAATAAATATAATTAATAAATAAATTAAAACAAATAGGATTTAGAAAAATTAAAAACAAGAATTAATTAATTGAAATTTAATTTAAAAAATAATTAATAAAATTAAATAATTAAAAATCATCAATATAAATAATTAATTAAAATAATCAAAATTAAATAGTTAATTTAGATAATTACAAAATTAATAAAAAAATAATATAACCATAAACCTAATAATAATAATATTTAAAAAAATCAATTTAATAAAACCCTATATTTCCCAAATACAATCAAAAGTAACAAAACATAATAAAACAAGTAAAATTATAACTGTTGGCTAAACGTCTCACACATCTCTATATATTTAAAAAAAATGAGATTAGTCTTTCAACAATTTTCCACATCCTGATGATGAACCATTGTTGCTCGTTCGAAATGTCGACTATAAACAAACCTAATGCGATGTATCCGGAAGATATGCTACAGAATCAAGAAACTCGAAGAAACCTCAAAGACAAAAAAACATATGAATAAATCAAGTAAAGTGTGCTCCTATTTAAATTAGAGTCCATCAACAAAACTCATGTAGGTTTCAATATGATACGAGCATGATCCTACAATTTTCAAGAGAATAGGTGTGCATACCAATTAAACTTAGGGAAAATAATAAGTCACTAACATTCTCAAACATTATTACAACTTTGTACCAAATAGACCACCTGGTAATATATCTTTAGAATTTGGACTACTTGCTACATGTAAAAAAATCTCCCATGATAATAATATTATTGTATCACAATTAGTCCAAAATTGAAACCCCCATAATAACAATGTTTGATGCATGAGCATCCTTGGCCTTGAGCGATCCTCATCAACCAAAAACAAGTTACTTTTTAGTTCATAATAAGCATTGTTACACACTTATATTTTAAGTTATTGAAACCTTATCGGTAACTATGAAACCACCCATGGTTTTTTCTACTCTTATAACCATATTTTATCGAAGCAACAATTAATTTTGAAGTTTCTAGCACTCCCAAGATTTTATGTTGATACTCCTACTGCATGTAGTAGCTAAGACATCAAAAGTTGTTAGTTGTTTAATTGTGCTACTACCATACAAAAGTTGCAATATGTGTTGTCAGAATGAGACGTAAGTTACAAATTCGATTTGTTCACATGTTGAGAGGAGGTAAACCATTTCAGTTCAACAACGTGAAGAGGTCAACGACATGAGAAACAAATTATTAAGATGGAATGCAAAGAGGTCATCATCATGATAATAAATTTTGGGCACACAAAAGAAAGGGAGATTTTTCTTTTTCTTGTTTCCTATTGGTTTTGTAACACCCTCCTCCTACATCTACCCAAGAAACCGGAAATTTGGGGTAAACATGCGATGAGAGACCACTATGATATGATTTGACATCCTAAGTCACGTTAAGGAAGTGGAACCAATGGAAACATACCATACAAACATTAATCATCAGCTACAGGACCCTCAGGAACTAATCCAATACTTTAGATATCTTGCCTTAGGGTCCCGCTAAACTTTTGGATAACTTAAGCCTCAGTCACTCTCATGCTATAGGAATGAGGACAATCAGAAACCCAAATTTTCTCTCACGTGTTGGCCTTCCAGTGACTAGAGACCAAAACTGTTAGTGCTATGCAAGGGACTCCGATATTTGAGCCACTCTTTCAGGCCTAGATTCCAGGTCACTTCCTAAAATTGAACTATCTCTTCAAATTAGAAAAATAGCATGGAAATGATAGTACTAAAGCAATCAATTGTTCAAGACATTGACTAGACCCCTGCTAGACATGATAAGCATTTTTTGAAACATATCATGAATATGTAATCTACAAGTATAAATAATAGTTCTGAGCATAGGAGTCTCATACTTAGCTAAGAATCGCTAAGAACCATTGATGCATCAAAACATCAACTACCATTCTATCCATTACATCATAGATACATTGATCATTTAATTATAAGTAAAAACATGATGAGAGCTACACATGGCTGCTATGATGATGATGATGATGATGACAGTGGTTAACGTCCACCGAGACCAAATTGGTCTATCGAACCAATAATTTTCTTAGTTTTTAATGTTCTGGCTCCTCATCTTTCTTAGCGAGATTGGTGTTGTAGCTTTCTTCTTTGTCTCTACGGTCTTCCAACTTCCTTTATCTTCCATCTCCTTCATCTCTTCTAGCTCTTGGGACATTGGTGTCTTAGCTTCGCGGTCTATTGTGTTCATCCTTTTGAAGATAGACAGAGAAGAAGTTTGGTCTAGGAGATCTGCTTTGCTGTTAAATGAAGATTTATTTTTTTTAGTATTCGAATCCTCATAACTTGAGGGGTTGTTGAGTTCACTTTTTTGTTGTTGGATGGGGCTTTCTCCCCGCTTGTCTTGAGAGTTGTTTCTTTCTTGCCCGATTTCTTGTGATTCAGAGTTTTCTCTAGAGTATTCTTCTTTGATGACAGTGTAGTGTTCTTTTTGTGCTCCTTCCTACCATGTAGATCTGTGGTGGTTTTTTCTAGCTGAATTTTTCTGGGAGGATTTTGGGCAATTTTTGGCTAGATGGCCTATCTCAAAGCAGGATCGAAATCTAAAGAGGACACTTTCATAATCGAGTTTTTGGTTCCACACATAGTCTTTACTTGTTAGGTTTATTTCAGCTGGGAATCTAGTGTTGAAGTCCATTTCCACATAGATGCATGTATAGGTGGTTCTGGCATATTCCTTTGTTTCTAGGCACCTGCAATAAAATTTCCCAATTTCATTTCCAATGGCTTTTAGCGAGGAGAGATTCCAAAGATACAAGGGTAGTCTTGGCAATCTCACCCAAATTGGCGGAGGTTATGATTGTTGTTGAGGGATCGAATGATGGGTTCCATGGCTTCATGAATAAGCCTAAGTTTTTCCCAAAACCAAGGGCTGAAACCTAGAATACATTGTCTGCTTTCAAGATTTTCAAAATCTACAATAAATCACTAGCATAGGGGTAGATATTACAGCCATATAAACCACATACATAACTATCATAAAACACATACATAACTAGCATAATAGCAACAAAAATACTCATGACAGTACAACCATATAAACCACACATAATCCATCAAAATGCTCATATAAATATAAGGGGAAATGTCATTTTATTAATGATGCAAAATCCAAACCTAGGATGGGACTTCCACGTTCCACCCGACCGTAGAATGGTTGAGCCAAATCTCTCTTCATCCATTCACCCCTGTGCCATATTCCAAGCATGAATGTGGGATCTCATAGAACACATCAATCAAAACTCATCCAGGACTTCCAAAGGCCATCCACCTTAATCCATCAAACAGTGGTTTCACCTCACGGTTGGACATCACAATACCATCATCAAATTGGTCTCCATCCAAGCCTTCCAGAGCTTCTAGGTCATTTTTTCCAACTAATGCTTCCAGGACTAGTAACTGAACCCACAACTTTCATCGAGCTTCCAAAGTGTTTGTCCAACCAAGGCTTCCAAGACTAGTAACTCAACCCATCAAGGGCTGCTAGAGCATTTGTCCAACCAAGGCTTCTAGTACTAATAACTCAACCCAATATGTTATAGGGATTCTAGAGCGTTTAGGCTTCTAGGAACTAGTAACTCAATCTAAGCTAAGGAAACATGAGAAATAACCAAAATCAAACAATGAAATTAAACCCACAATCACCATGGCTATCTCGGAAATGGAAAGGCTAGGAAATACACTATCATTACAAGCAATCCTCCATGCCAATGATAGATCACAACCAAGAAACCACATGCATGTGTCATGCTTGCCAAAATTAGTGAAGGAAACATACAAGCAAATCGGTCCCTGCTAGAAAATCTGATGTAGTAGTTGATCACGATGCCTTCTTGCACTTTCCTTCTCCTCCTTTTCCTTCTTGCTCCAAAAATCCAAGTATGCCACACCCCCCAAGAGTATGAGAGAGAGAGAGAATAATGAGAGAGCTATAAAACTGAACTAACAATCAGTTACCAATTGATCCTCAGAAGCCATTTTATGAATGAGGCCTCTATTTTCTTCATTTTCCATTATTTTCCTTCATTTTCCTCCTCACATGCAACCTGTGACCTTTCACCTCCTTTTTCTCCTAATTTACATTATTTTCAGAAATAAATGCTCCAAAAATTCCATTTTCCCTTTCCAAAGCCTAACCCATTGTCTTTGCCAATTTCCTTAATTGTAGCTACTCACAAGTGATCCCCATCACTAGGATTATGCCCAACGTTTAGCTTGGAATAATTTTCCCATCATCTGTGGTTATTATTTTTCCTTTATTTACTTTTATTACATGGAATTTTCACCATTGTTGTTACAGGCTTTTTGTGGGTTTGGCTCAGGCTCTTAGATCTTGGGTTGTTGATGTTAGTCTTGGCTTCTACACAATTTTTAGAGAGAATGACTAGTTGGTTTATGAGTTCGCGAGTGTGTCTAGTCGTTATGCACATTTTTGTTGTGTAACAACATAGGAATTTCAATTACTCTGAGAAATAAACTCTCCAATCTATGTTCTTGACTATGACAACACATTTTGAACAAATAAAAATTATTTGGATACTTTCTGTGTTCTCGTGAGCATAATTAGATTACTCTTTGTTTGCACTATGTGATTTAGTTATTGAATTAATTAAATTAGTAGCTGATCTCTAATGGCCTAGGTTGTGCACTTTGTAACAATGAGTCAGGTTCTGTATTTGTTGTGAAAGCTACAAAATCTTGACTGTGTCAAGTGGTATCAGAGAGGGATTCATTTTGGGGTTTTCACCTCCAATTTCTTTGGGTTACAAGTTGGGTCACAAAACCTTTGTTGAGGTTTATGGATGTTGGTGATACATTTATAACTTGTATGGATGCCACTAAGGAGAAGAGGAGTAGGATGAGGAGGTGCAGGAAATTGAGAAATAAAGAATTAAGACAAAGAATAGAAGAGTTTGATCATAGAAGAAATGGAGATGAAAAAGTATATTTAGGGCCTTAAGAAGAAATCAATGAAGCACAAGATGCTAAGGAGAGAGACCCAACAACGAGGTTGATTTCATAGTTGAGAAATAAAGGTAGTGAAAGAGTTGAAGTGCCCTTTTATGATGGAAATATTAGACCTTATGTGCTTATCAGTTGGATTGGAGAACTCGTAAGATACTTCGAGTATGAAAATGTTCAAGATCTAAATCAGGTGAAATTTTCCATGACAAAGTTGAAAGGTCATGCTACACTATGGTAGGATATGTTGTAGAAAGACAAAGTAAATAATTAACTAAAAAATATCAAGACTTGGAAGAAGATGGTCACAAAGATCACAGAGAAATTTCTGCCAGTTCATTACTAGCAAAAATTGTATAGACAAGTCCATAACTTGAGCGAAAAGGAGACCTTTGCTCATCAGTACACCAAGGATTTTTTCAGACTATCACTTCAATCAAGTATAAGGAAGCCAAAATTTCAAATAGTTGAAAGGTATGTGAATGTACTTAACTACTTTATTCAACATTAAATAACTACACATTATTTCCAAATTGTTGATGAAACCCATCACATTTCCCCAAAGGTGGAGGAAATTTTGAATAGGAAAACACAACAAAAAGGTAGAGGAAGAGGTTTAGGTAAGGATTTTTAGAGGCAGAAAAGAGGAGGAATAATCCATTAGTGGTCTGTTGGGTTCTGTTATATTCTTTTCACGACTAACCTATGTAGTGAGCTGGAGGGTTAGAGGGGGGGCAGAGCCCCTCCTTCATTTTTTCGATTGCGCAATGAGGGGGTAACAGGGGGGGAAACAACCCCCCTATCTGTGGGGTTTGAGGGGGGTGGGTAGCCCCCCTCTACGGGGTTCAGGGTAGTGCCTCAGGAAAATTTATTTTTGACCCTATATTAGGATGGGTGAACCTACATATGGTTTTCGGTCCATGGTTTTGGACGCGATGGTTTTTCGTCCATGGTATTTGATGCTTCGGCATGTATAAATATGCGTTGTAACCTTGAATGGAATATAATGAAAAGTCAAGCTGGTAGTCCCAGTTTTGGGATCCAGGGGAAAATCTCTGTGTATATGTGTTTTATGTGTTATGCTCTTGCATTTTTTATTTTCTTTGCTTTAGAATTCGTATGCAGGTAATTTCTGTACGGGGTTAAAACCTACATGGTCAAGGCCATTAGAGGAAATTTTAGCCTAAAAGTGATCTGCTAAGAAAAAATAATAAAATAATAGTTAAAATAATAAAATAAGAGATGAATTTTTGAGGGAAAAGAAGAAACTACTTTTTTAATTGTATTTTTGGATTATTGCCTTATTGGGTTACAAAAATTTCAAGTGTATACACTCATTTGATTTGGAATTAAATTCCACCTCCAATGAGTATGAATTATGCATACTTTTGAGAAGACCCACATTAATCAAAATTGAAGATACATTAAAAATGCATATTTAACATGTTTTCTTAATGTATCTTCATCTTTTATCAATTTGGGTCTTCTCAAAAGTATTCATAATGGGTACGCATTAGATGTGGAATTTAATTCCACATCCAACGAGTGTCTACACATGAAATTTGAGTAAACCTATCAGGAGATAACTCAAAAATACAATTAAAAAAATCATCATCAACACGAATTACTTCACCAGGATTATTTAATCTAGAAAGATAATTAGCTACAACATTAGACTTTCCTAGTCTATCAATAATTGTAACATTCAATTCCTGTAATAGAAGCAACCGCTTAGTCACTCTACCACCAGTTAAATTTTTATTCATTAGATATCTTATAGAAGAACGATAAGTATGCACATAAACTTCATATCTCGTAATGTAATGTTTGAATTTATAATAGCAAAAATAATGGCTAAAAATTCTTTCTCAGTCATTGTATAGTTAAATCCAGTAGGTGACAATTTTTTACTGATGTAGTAAATAACATAGGACTTTTTATTCTCTTCTTGTCCTAAATTTACGCCAATGGCAGTGTCTGAAGCATCGAAGGAAATATGAAATGGCGGGGATTAGTTTGGTCCTCTCAAAACTAATGCCTGTACTAATTTTTCCTTCAATGTTTCAAATGATTGTTGGCAAGCTATGGACCAGGTGAATTCACTATCCCTAGCTAATAATCGAAAAAGGGGGTAGAAATATTGGAAAAAATTTCAATGAATCTCTAGTAATAATCAACATGTCCCAGGAAACCTCTCACTTCCCTTTGGGTTTTGGGTGCAGGCATACGAACAATGATTTTGATTTTACCGGGTCCACCTGGATATCTTTGTCAGAAACCAAATGACCAAGAACCACTCCTAATTTGCACATCAATCTACATTTTTTATCGCTCAAAGCAGGATGAACCTCTTGGCAACGTAAAATAACTTTTACTAGATTTTTAAGAGCTTCATCAAATGAGTTACCAAACACAAAAAAAATTGTCCATATAAATCTCAACACATTCAAGATCAGCAAAAATATCCAACACAACCCTTTGAAAGGTGGTAGGTGCATTACACAACCCGAAAGGAATCACTCGATAAGAAAATGTACCCTAAGGGCATGTAAATGTAGTTTTGTCTTGATCTGAAGGTGCGATCTAGATTTGGTTATACCCACTGAAGCCATATAAAAATGAAAATCAGTTTTTACCGGCGATGGTATCTAGCACCTAATCGATGAAAGGAAGGGGAAATTAATCCTTGAGAGTGGATTTGTTTAATTCTCAATAGTCAATGCAAATACACCATCTCCCATCTTTCTTAGGGGCTATAACTAATGTAGAGACCACTGACTGTCAGAAATGGGGTAGATGAAGTTAGCATCTAAGAGTTTTTGTAATTTTTCTTTAACAATATCTCTTCATGTGGGATTTATTCGTCTCTGGGGTTGTTCGATAGGTCAGGCTCCCTCTTGGATATAGATATGATGTGTACAAGTCTCAGGAGGAATTCCTTTCATGTCTTCGTAACTACAAGAAAATGCATCCAAGTGATCTCGCAACAAGGTAACAAGTTGCTTTTGCTGAGATGAATCCACATATGAGCTAATGTGTAAATATTTTCCTAGACTAATATCAACAAGAGTGGTCTCAGGCTCAAGAGTACATGAATATGATGACATAGTATGGGATAAGGAAGGTTGGGAATCAGATTTTTCTTGAAAATCTAGACTAAAGATCTGATAAAGTTTATCAAAACTAGGCATATTGTCTAGATTGTTCAAGAAATCTCATAATTCACTATCCTGGGTGGACTCGGTATAATGTTGAATCGAAGAAATAGGTCAGGTCTCCTCACCACTACTATCATAATCTAACCATAAAGTGCCCTTAAGTTCCCGAATAGATCTAGCAGGTGGATATAAGGTGACCTTTTTCCTAGAGTCTCCATGTGAAATCTACATATCACCAGAGGGAAATCCAATATAAGCATCGGTCATGGAAAGCCATGGTCATCCCGAAATCAAAGGATATCCTCCCACTGGATTCTTTGGATGAAGCACAATGAAATCTGCGAGGTATTCCAATGAATTTATAGAGACAAACATGTCATCCAATACTCCATCGAGCTTGATTTTAGATCTGTCTGCAAGTTCAAGCACGGCGGCTGTCAGACGAATATGGCCCAACCCAAGATGTTACATGGTTTTCTTGGTCATAACATTGATGGACACCCCTAGGTATATTAATAAATTAGAGACAAGGATATCACCTATCTGGACAAAAATAATTGGGTTTCCAGGATCTGTGTGTTTCTCCATTGATACGCATCCTGTCATCAACTCAGCTGCTATACTAACAAACTAAATGGTTTGAGGTTCTACTCTCTTCCTCCCTAGCTTTTTAAGACATGATTCCCTAATGATATTTGTATAGATGGGAATTTCTCTAATAGAATGAAGTAAAGGGACCTCTATACAAAGATTCCTTAATTCAAAAGCCAAAGAGGACTCAGGGTCAATCTTCTCAAAGGCCAACCTCTCTAGATAGGGAGGCTAGTTTGAAGAAGATGGTGAATCTGAAGGTACATGAATGGGCTGAATGGTGACATTGTTTTTCAAATGATCATGAGTTACCTCCTCATTTTTCTCCTCAATGATCACCGTGGATTGTTTTTGTTTTTCTGGTTTAACTACCCTTCCCGATCTCAATTGAATCTTATTTATCCCAACTGGCAGGGTTTGATAGGTAGGAAGAGGGGACGGTCCAACAGAATGAATCACTTGTACTTCCTTATTATTAGGATTCGATACCAGTTGAGTAGGTAGTTGAGGTGGTCTAAATGGTGGTGGCAAAGGCAATGGTGGCAATGATTGACTTTTCTAAGGTAGAGAGGGAAAAGATGGTTGTGACATATGGTGTGGTGCATATGAAGGAGGATATGATGGCATCTAAGCAAGATAGGAATGATATGAATGGTTTGGCTGTCTACATCCTTGGTGACAAGGTTGAGAGGATTGTCCATGATGAAAATGGTTTCCGCATTCCCAATGTTGAGAGTGACTATTATTATTATAATAGGAATATGGAGATGCATTGTAACCATAAAAATGTGGTTCAGGACCATACCTACACTTAAATATGGCCAGTTCCTTCATGCTCCCGTGGCATGTAATAGCTCTGGTTTAGAATGCTATCCTTCAAGTATAACTTTTAATCCAAGTATGGAGGGGAATTCCTCGATGGCATAGTTCTCTGCACATATCACACATTTGTTATCACTTTTTATATCAGCATGGCACTCTCTTAAAGGATTTTTTTCCCATATTTTGGAAAAAAAATAGACAATGACTCTTGTTCTTTTTCTAATTTTTGCTATAATTTTAAAGAGTCTATTTGTTTGCTAACAATATTCATTATTTCAATTTTCATGTTGTCCATTTTATTCTCTAATCCAATGCTCATAGTATTTGTAGATCCCAGTTTGTTAGTTTTGCTTCAACCTCCTCTAGTGGATCTTGACTAATTTCATGAGAACTTCCTACACAAGTCACAAATGCGTTCAAAAGTTTTTTGAGCAATGTATCCTTGTCCTAAAAAATTCAAATTATGTCTAGAATCCTCAGTGATTCCTCATAGGAACAAGGTTCAAATATCACTTACATCAAATTTTTGTTTGGGTCTTTGGTATATACAAGAATCTCTTTAAGTAATCCTCCAAAGTTTCATCATCACCCTCTACAATGATGAAGATCTCATCCTGCATTTCTCTGGTTTTACAATATTCTTGATATTTATTCAAAAACACTCTCTTCATTTGGTCCCAAGAACTTACAGTGTTTCCTCCTAGTTCCATGAACCAGCGCAAGGTTGAATCCTTGAGAGTTGTAGGAAACAACTTTAATTTTTGGGCATTAGAAGAATAATCATAACTCTGACAAAATATATCAAACTGAAAAGGAAATGAATCTGGGTCTTCGTGCACCTTACCATGAAAGTGTGGAAGAGATGAGGGTGAAATATTCTTCATTTGCACATTCACTTCTAAGTTCACTATTGGAAATCCAGAAGTGGATTTCTCTTCATTTACATGGTTCTCACCAGTCCCCTCTGCATGGTCTTCATGATCAGCCATTATTGTGCCTCCAATTCGACTATTCTAGAAGATCAAGGTTGACTATTGCTGAGTTGAAATTCCCAATCACCATTAGCCTCCTTCTTTCCCTTTTTAGGTTGTGTCACATGCGAATCACTGTTTCGAGAATCCAACACGATTGTTCCAACGTGATGAGTCCGGGTCTTCTTGCGCTTTCTACCTACAAAAGAAGGTCCAATATGAGAATAATTTTCAAATTTTTTAGTATTTTTTCGACCTTTATTGGGCTTCAAACCCCTACCTTACTTAGGCATTCAGTTTAAAAATAAAATCCAAAAACAAAATTCCAATTCTTGTAAAGAAAAAGAATCTGTTAATTGTTGTAATGAATAAAAAAACAGCATTTGTAAACTCGTTAAAATAATAGAAGCATACTTCAGGAAAAAAATAATAACAAACTCACCCCTATTATAGAAAAATGGAAAGTTCTTACCAATTTCAAATCGCCTCCTTGACAATGACGCCAAAATGATGGCTGCAGGAATTGCGGTTAAACAAAATTCTTCAACACTTAATTGTCAACCCGAGGGTTTCATAAACTTAGAGATGAAGCACAAGAAATGCCAGAAGTGATATGAAATTTTCCTGATTCTATTCCTACGTCCTTAATTGCAATCTTGCAGAATCGAAAAGAAAATATTGCCTGGTAATTTACACCAAAGAAATTCTAGTGTTCGAATGTGAAAGAAAGTA
This sequence comes from Pinus taeda, assembly GCA_000404065.3. Lineage (NCBI taxonomy): Eukaryota > Viridiplantae > Streptophyta > Pinopsida > Pinales > Pinaceae > Pinus > Pinus taeda. The sequence goes on along the minus strand of APFE031600200.1, from coordinate 66,100 downwards.
CCTCTGCAGAAAAATAAATGAAAGGTACTCTCAAACTTCTTGTAAGAAATCCTGACAAATGGAAATGTAAATCTATGTTTATCTTCAGTATAATTGTATGTCAGGTTAATAATTGGACCGTTGAAGATGTCTGACTTCTTTATAGATCTTTCTCCCCGCACTAAGTTGTTATTCCTGTACTCCTGCAATATGATTGCACTAGCACCAGAACAAAGTTTAGATGTTGGAAGTATATTTTACACCTATAATGAAGATTTATGTCCTCATGTATGGGCTCTAAGCCTTAGGACTAGAGCACTCTATTCTTGTATCAGGATATTGATTCCTGTACCAGAACATAGATTCCTACACCAAGTTTTCAAAATCCTCTTATAAGAAAATAAAGAATGTGTTAACTTAGACAAAGAGTTTGCAAAGGTGAATAGAACTTTGAAATAAATTCCTCAAATAAAAATATGCTTCAACCAATCTCAATATTGTAAAATAAGAATTAATTTCTAAAGTCAAAGCACACTTTTCTTCAATCAAGGAACTCCTTTATGCAACTAAATAATCATCTAATTGTGATAGAAGGCTTGAACCCTATAATATTTATTCACACAACTTTGATCTGCATTTGTAACCTTCTTAGCTTATAAAGATTCTCTTTAAAATAATTCAATATGAAGCTCAATCCTTCCTTGAAAAGTATGAAGTGAAGGTATAGGTTAATGTGTTATAACAACATTCATTCTCCAATTACCAAAGCATCTCCAGTTCAAGATATCAAGAACACTTCGAAATCATAATCACACACTTGCAAAAATGCATCAAGGCTCATATGTCATACAAGAACAAAAGACTATTACTGTAATGAACCAAAGGAATCAATCTGTGAAACTGTAAATGCACTAGTGCAAGAATGTGTGCTTGCACAATCCAGGAAGAAACAATGCTAATCTTTGAAGAAATGAAATCACAAAGGATAAAATCAAACTTAGTTAAGCATGCACACCATAGATTCATCACACAGTTATTATAAATGAAATCAAACCTGGACTTTGTGGAAGAATGAAAAATTCTATTTAATTCACACTTTGCATTAAACAAAATAAATACATCTTTAACAGAAAAGAAGAATTCGAGGGAGAACGAGCTGGGTTGGTTAGGCCGTAGCCAACCAACTCATTTCCCTATTTAGGAAACTTGGAAATTCAGCTCTCAATGACACATCAACACAGAATTAGAACACAATATTAAAATAACATGGCGCAGTCCCTTTCTATTAATAATCAACAAATGTACATAATGAGTTCGAATCCATCCCAGAACGAGGGTGATACCAACACAATTACAGAAGACCAAAATTAGAGTATCATTTCTATAGCTATCACTCGCTACCATTTTATACCTAAATCCTATATTATATACATCCATTCAAGCCTGCGGTTGTAACCAAATTACATCCAACATTACAATCTAAGCCTTTCAGTTATAACAAAATAACAACAATAGTACATACTAAGCCTTTTGGCTATAAAAAAAACACTACACTTGAGCATTCGACCTCGACCTAATCTCCATCATATCCCTGACTTATCTCTGCTCCGAGGCCAACTCAAGATGACCGATCTGGAACAAGGTGTCTGCGTTAGGTAGTGAGTTGTCATGGCAGTTTAGGATTCACCAGTAGTATAGGAATCCTACCTACACTCCACCATGCTAATGAAATGATCAATACATTGTTGATCAAATACTTTAGGAAAGGAAGTAGTTGCAAATAATATTAAAGGTACAAAATCTATAAAAACAATTAATTAAGCACATTTGTAACCCTTAAATATGAAATATAAAGGTAGTGCGATAAAAGACACGATTCTTGGAATATTGTAGGAATAAGGAGGTTCCAAGGTTAAAATAGAGGTCTAAGGTTATTATTTTGAAGTGGAAAAGGGGTTAAAATGAAGCAATTTAGCCTACCAACACGATGTTGTTGGCTTAGGAGTTTCTTGATCAATAAATTCCTTCAAGCCATTATCCTCTAGCACAACCTCCATTCTATACCTCCAGGCTATAAGATTTGAGTTTCCGTCCATGACATACTCGAGACATAAACCATAGAATGGCATATGTCGATCCTTAAGTATGTATTGCAAATTCGAATTCCACTTGTAACCCAAAACTCAAAACTTCAAAATCTCCTCTAGTATATTGTTCTCAGCTTTGATATCATGTCAAAAAAACTATAGATTCACAAGCTCATGAAATTTACTAAAGCACAAGACAAGAATCTACTTCTACTTTCAACCAACGGAAGTCAATAGATCGATGAAAACGATATCAACAAGAAGAAGATAAATCAATGACACATAACACAAGATGTATCTGGGGAAATCCACTACTCAAAAACCTGCTATCTGTATTACATATATCATAAATATGAGCGAAGATACAAAGCTTGTTCTCACTACAACAATTCCACACAATTATGCTCAACTCTCTCAGCTCACAAGCTAGCCCTTGGCCAACACTTATGTTTCCACTCTCCAAGCCCCTAATCTCTTACGTAATTCTTAGGGTGAATAACCCATATTTAAATGGAATTCATGCTTCCAAAACTACACAATCCAAACATAGGATCAATATCTGATGCATGCATGATATTTACATTCCAGTAAATAATAAAACTGATAGTACATTGTCCCTGCACTCTAGGTTCAACTCGGTCTTTCTTTGAACTGACATGCATGAGTTTCTCATGAGGAAATATTCAGTTAACTGGAGTAGCACTAGTGGATGCACTAGTACACCAACTGTCTATTAGTCCTCTATTAGTTCCAAAAACAATTTAGAACTAATTTAACTGAAGTTAACTCAATAAACTGAGTGATATAATTTCCAACTCAATTTAAACTCATACTTGACCCTTAAAACTTAGGGATAACATATACATGACTACATAAATACTTCCAGCTTGAAATGCCTAAGATAATTAAGTTAATTAAACTTAATTAACTATTTACAAGTTACTATTAGAATAGAATTCGATTTTAATTCTCAATTTAATTCAAGGAAAACTTAAACTGGAATTTATTGTTGCCATTTCTCAACACAAAGGAGTCATAAATTTGTGGCAAATGTTACCTGTTCTTAATCATCACCTTGTTAAACTTTTTGTACTCAATACATAACCTTAGATTACCATCCTTCTTCTTCACAAATAGTACCAATGCACCCCAAGGTGACACACTTGGCCTAATGTATCCCTTATCAAGCATTTCCTTCAACCAAAACTTCAATTCTACTAATTCTGGAGTGCTCATCCTATACCGTTCCTTTGATGATGGTGTTGCTCTAGGCATCAACTCAATACAAAATTCCACTTCCCTATGAAGTAACAACTCTAAGATCTCTACTAGGAATACATCCTGAAACTGTTGCAAAATCGGGTACCTCTTAAAGACCTTAGCATCCTCAAACATCCTTACCTTTATCACTAGAAATATGAACTAAAAACAATACACATCCTTTCCTGCTATTGTGCTTGGCCTGCATAGATGTCACCATTGTCACCGATTAGGATTCTTCTTTCCCTGTAATATTCTCTTCTCTTATCATCATCCAAGCACGTAATAGCCTTATCTTAATAATCTACCTTATTCTTGTGAATGTACATCCAATCCATATCCAACAACATACGATATGATCCCAATCGAAGCACATTTAGATGCATTGATGTAAACATGCCATTCAACTCAAATGCACACAACCTTACCCAATTATGAACTCTTTTCTTAGTACATGTAGCTAACTGCACCAACCAAGACTCTGCATGCACTTCTTTATTCAAACAATACTTATCCACTAGGTCAGGACTAATATAACTATAGTTATATCCATGGTTAATCAAAATAGAAATAACTTGATCACAAGTTTTAGCTTCCATCTCAATAATAGGTGTTTGATGATCATCCTACCTATTATCTAATGTTACATAAATACGAGTAATACTCTATCCAACATCCCCAATTGTCTATCCCTCTGGAGCACTATAAATTTGTGGTATGCCACCCTGATGTTGTGGAAATTCTCTCCTGCAATGATCCTTGCCACAAGTCCAACACTATAAAGGCTTCCTTCGATTACCCTTGTTCCACTCCTCAGAATGATATCACTGTCCTCTGTCAGCTACATCGAACTTCCTATGTGGTGCTACATTCTCCTTGTCATATATATCCTTTTTGTTTCCTCTCTTCTTAACCCACTTTCCCTCATTATTATCATTACCTTTCCAACCCTACTTAGACTTGCTCTTATGCTTCGATTTCATGTGACAATGTTTCAAACTTATTATGGTTTTCTCTAGTGATCTACGCTCATCAAACTCAATCATATCTTTGAATGATGCCATCAACCCATTGATGAATCTATAAACCTTGGACTTCTCCTCATTAAGATAAGGCACATATCTCAATAGCTCCAAAACCTTGCTACTATACTACTCATCGGTCATAGATCCCATCTTCAACTCATTCGCCTTAGTAACAGTATCTTTTAGATAGATACTTCTTCCTAAAAAAATTCTCTTGAACTCACTCCTAGCCAACTCCTTTTCCTAAATACCTCTGACATTATTTACATCTTCCCACCAAATGTTTGATTTTCCTTTAAGATTGAATGTAGTTATCCTAGCTTTCATATTCTCTGAGTAGTCATGCAATATAAAGAACTTCTTCATCCCAAGAAACCAAGCTTATGCATCCCGTGACTTCTTCATTTTTCTATCAAATGTAGGAGGCCTTGATTTCTTGAATTCCTTTTAAAAGTATTGTTTCTCATTTCTTCTATACATATGGTCACGGTGATGATGATGCTGTCTATCTAATCTAGAACTAGAATAAAACCCATAGTCATTACCCCTCCTATTAGGGTTATCTAAGAACTTACCATCTCTGACTGTATCATCCCTGTCAAACCCATATCCTAACTAAGAACTGCTTCCATATGCCCCATTGGTCCTTTTCTCCTATCCATGACCGATCCTAAGTGGTCCCTATCTCTGCAAATATGACAAAACCTGAAGGATAGTTGCATTAAATTTCGCTTCATTTTCATGTTCCCTAGAAAGTCTCTCCTGTGACTGAATTATTCTATCATTATTTTCCTTAAAACTTATGATATCTACTTTCAAAATTCTCAAGGTATCTGCTATGTCAAAGGAGTACTCATCACCATGTTGCTCATTTGATCTGTAGGTAAAATCACGTGAACTGTTTTCCACCATTTTTCTTATAATATTTTATCCTCTACTTCGTGTAAACACACCACATCAGATAAACCAAATATAAACATAACCAACATACCTTAGTGAAGTTCAGGGGGTGGCTATCTTGTCTACAAGACCAATCAAATTACCATGATACATGTATATACATCGCCTAAGCACGACAACCATAACCATGAAAATGCATGCATAACAACCACATAGAAAAATAACATACATGCATGACAAATAACATTCCACCCATCTAGGCCAAGTGTTCAACCATGCTCTGATACCACTCTAGTATCATATATCACCCAAAGAGAACAGAACCCCATCTGATAGCACTCTATAACCACCCCTCCCATAACTACCCAATTTCATCAGCCTCTAAAGGTAAGCATGAGAGGAAGAGATACTATGACATGTCCCAATATCTTTGGTTCCATTAAGGAAGTGGGGTTGACTACTGATGAAAAACTGAGATTTCATAACATCCTGCAGGGTCTACATGCTACTCAAAGGTTGTGTAACCACCCCAGGTGGCCAAAAACTAAGTTGGACACACTTTCCTCTAACCTGGGTCCCCAACCTCACCCATAACAAGCCTTCCATGTAGTTGGAAGCCTCCAACTACATGCATAAGCCCCAATTTTCCCAGTTAGAAGCATGTGGTCCCAGACTTTGAGCCTACATTCCAAGTCAACCTCTAGACCATTGCCCAAAACTCAGTGAGACTTTAGAGAATGATCAAAAACATCAGTAAAAATCTATTCATATAAAAATTGATTAAGGAATTGACCTAACTAGGCCTAACCATGATAGTCATTTCATCAAACATGTGGAGGACATGCAATCTACAATTCATGAATTCATATTTAAACATAGGTGTCTGATACTTATTTGAGAATCATCAAGAACGTCTAATTCCCTCTCATAATAGTTGCAAACACATCTATTATCTCATGCATTCATTAACCATTCATCAACAAGAAAAACATATCAAGAGTCATAACTAGAACCTGTTATGAAACCATACTTATAACTAGCACATTACCAGAACAATAACCATGATAGAACTATCATCAAAGCTACATAATAGAAAGTACAATTACTCATGAATTACAAGAGGAAATGAGCTCTTATTAATATATGAAAAATCCAACCAAGTCATGGACTTCCACATACCACCCAACCATAGATTGGGTTGAACCAATTCTCTCTTTCATCCAATCACCTGCACACCATATTCCATGTGTGAATGTGTGATCTCATGGAATAAACCAAACAATCCAAACTAAGTCTTCTAGAGGCCAAACGACCTCAACCCTCAACTAGTGATTCCACCTCACAGTGGGACGTCACTAACACCAATAAGATAAGTCTCTACCTAAGTTATCCATGGCTCTATGAGCTAGTAACTCAACCCACAACCTTCTATGGCTCTAAAGTGTTTGCCCAACCCAGCTCCAAGACTAGTAACTCAACCCACCAAATGCTCCATAGTGTTTGTCCAACCTAGGCTTCAAGATTACTAACTCCACCCAATTTGTTCTAGGGCTTCCAGAGTTTTTTCCCAACCCATAGACATAAGATTATAATCACTAATAATTAAAAACAAATCATTGGAAAAACCCACAACTCCATGGTTATCTAGGAAATGGAAAGGCTAGGAAAAACCACTATCAATCTAGGCAATCCTACATGCCAATGACAGATCATAACATTATAATCACATGCATCTACCATGTATCAAGGGAATCATAAATGCAACCTTTTACCTGCAAAGAAATCCATTTGTAGCTATTAATCCACATGTTCCCTTATGCTTTCATGCTTTCCTTCTCATTCTTTCTCCAATTCGAAGCATGCAAAAATGGTCTAAGGCTGCTCCAACAAAAATCTAAGTGTGTAAGAGTATGAGATAATAGAGAGAGAGCTCCAAGATAAAATTGACAAAAGCTATGAACTGATCCTCAAAATTCTTTTTATCATCGAGGCCTATATTTTCTTCATTTTTCCTTAATTTTCCTTCAATTTTCCTCACATGAAATTTGTGACCTTTCACCTACTTTCTCTCCTATTTTCCTTTATTTTCATAAATAAAATGTGAGTTAATGCCCACTATATTTTTTCCCAACATTCATCTTGGAATATATATCCCATGACCTTGGTTATCAATTTTATTTATTTCAATAGGAAATCAACTAGGGGCTATTACAAATGAAATTTTGGCTATGATGAAATCAAATTTAACTTTAACTTTAAGATCATATTATCAACTATATTAATTTGTTTATATTAGTGTGTGGAGGTACGGAACAAGTAACATTAGTACATTCTGTGAACTTCTTAAAGATTTCAAAGATAACAAAACTTACGAGATCTCAGGTCCCTTACATAAGTGATGGAGAGGTGGGGGGTGGGAACCTATTATTATTTTGTTCTACAGAGAAAGTGCATGTGGGTAGTGTTGGAGCAAGAATTATATTGAGTTATGCTATCTACCTTCACATTTCACATAAATCTAGTTTGAAATTCTATGGAGGTGCAAAACATTTTGCGAAGTGCTTAAAGATTATATGGGTCCTTAATACAATTTCATTTTCTATTTGATATACACAAATAAATTTTGTATGTTAGATTTAAAGGAAACGGGGAAAGTTCTGGAGTGGAAATATTTTTTTCATTTTTTTGGAAACATAATTAATTGATTAATATGCATATGCATAATTAATTAATACTAATAGAATATTTGAAGAGGAAGGGGAAATTTGTGGAATGGAAAGACTTTCAAATGAGGAAGTAGCCATGGAAAAATACTTAGGAAATATTGGTGACTTGCAATGATATTAAATTAGCCATTAAACATGTGTAAGTAGAAATTCTTAAAATACACGAAAGCATTATATATTTTATTCTTATGATTTCACCTCCCGTTCTACAAAAAGATAATCCAATTATAAAGAAATCCATAAAAATCCACACAAGTCACTTTAAGTCAGATCATTGTGCAAAATGTGGGGGTGGCTTCACACTCCACACAAAGACATGTCCTGCACTAATTTTTTTATATCTCAATGCATTTAATGCTTAAAGTTAAAATTGTGGGCCCAATTAACATTAAAAGCATGTCTCATTAGATTTTCATATTCTAAATGAAAAGTGCAAAGTGAAAGTCCAATCAGCCAAAGTTATCATTTTCTTTCATTCCCATTAACTATATCTAGTAGAATTGTGTTCATTATCCCATATTTCATATTAAATTAATATTTCAAAGCTATTTCCACATATTTGTTCCATAATTTTCCCGCACTATCTTTGTGGCATAGTTTTCCGACAACCTTTCTCTTTCCTATGCATACAACAAAACTGGCCTAATTAAGCAAAATAGCAATATAACATTAGTAGCTTTGATTTTTTCATGTAGCTCTGATTTTTCTTGGTTTCTAGAGATGTTAAACAAGTATTAAGTCTCAATATTTTATTTAAGCATTCCACACAACATAACCTCTTTAGCAATAACCATCAGCTTCTTTGTCAGTTTTAGCATGTACTTTTAGCTAATGATCTTACAACTTTTCCCAATAAACGACAAAACCATAATTGTTGTAACCTATTTCATTTTACATAGTTTTCCTTATGTGGATCTTTCATTGTGCAAAGCCTTTCTTGGGTAGAGCTTTCATTGTGCAAAACTTTCATCATCCTTTTCTTTCTTTATGTTGATGATATTGTTCTTATATCAAGGAATTCCTAGGACATTAATAATTATTGAAAAATCCTCAAGGAATTCCTCTTTTGTATGGGTATGTCACAGATAAAACAAAGGTTATGATAATTACAGCCCATAAGATCACTTATGGAACTTTTTTATATGACAATAACAGTTTGGAAGAAGTTTATTTTACTCTATACAATGAAACATTGAATATGACCAAATAAAATTTAACCTTAACTTAATGAACAAACAAAATTTATTTAATCATACTTTTTAATTAATAATAGCCACTTCATGGTCAAAATGTGTTGGCTCTTCATTATTCTGTGCATTTTTCTATTATTATTGTTTTTTTTGTCGTTGTTGCTATTGGTCCCTCCCTCACTAGGGACTATAGCACTTACCTCATGGTCAAATCTTGCTAATTATCTATTAACTTTTACTACATCTTTTTCTATCTACAGATCGAATTCCACTGACTATCGATTATTTATGTCCATGTATTAACTATAGTTTTGGGAAAATGCTAAATATTGTTATTCTTCTGTAAATTCAAAATTCATTTTCTAATTTCTGGAAATCTTATTTCTAATTTTTCATTTTCTAAACAAGGCTTTTCTTTTCTTAGCATCTAATACATACATGGAATATTTATAAGGTAGCATGACCATTGTAACCACTAATTTTAGTTATGTTGTCCATAGGAGTATTTTTTTGGTGTTCATCATGCAATTTTTTTAGCATCCACCTTATGAATGCATGTTGAAACACTTTTTGGGGGAGATGATTACAAATATATTTCTTATCTAGCCTATATGGTGTTTCTCTGTCTGTTTCATGGCATGAGGGATTATCTCTGCAAGCTCATTTCAAACAAAGGTGCAAAATGTGTACCATTTTTTTCAGGTAAATAGTGCATTCTTTCTTCTATATGGAAGTACTTAAAATGCTTATACAATATATGTTACAGTCTTGAAGCAATGAGGTATAGAGTTCAAAAGGTGGATAATGTGATAGTGCTAAACATGTTTATACAAGATACATTAATGTTGTATAGTTGTCAGATCTAAATTACTATCATTAGAGCAGTGAAGATGAACACATGCAAAAATATATCATTAAAGACAATGATAACTTTGCTAAGAGGTATGTTTTCATTTTATTTTTTGTCATTTGATTATTTTACATTATGCAACCCTCTATTTTTTTTGTTTCTATTGTATGTTTATGTATTATAACTAAAAACAAGGTGTTTTCAATTTTCAGGAAACATATAACACTTGGAGATTTGGATCCAGGACAAAAATTACAAGGAAAAAACTATTTTGAAAATTTCTATAAAACATTTATATCTGTTGAAAATGAAATATATTTAAAATTTTGCCTATATGCATAGAAATTAGATTCTATCTAGTAAATATGAACTTGATATTGGAATATATGTTAGCAATGATTTTGTGTTCTTTAGTCCTATCTTCATTAGTCACTTCTTACTTAACTCAATTGTAATGTCCTTCTAACCACTAATTTCAATGTATTATTTGTGAATAGGAAAAAGATATCAAATTCAAATGATGTGATAGTAGAGATGGATGAGGGAGTAGAGATATCAATGAAAACTATTATAGAAATAGATATCACAATAGATAAAATGAAAGGAATAGAAAATATGGAAGATAAAAAATCAAATAGGAAGTTTTGTGCAAGTTGAATTAACTGCATATCATATTTCTTTTTTGTTTTTCCTTTGAATTAATTTCAATCCAATGCTCATGACTAGGCAAAAAGAGATTGATTATATTCCATTATTAACCAAAGATATCAGTAAAAATATAATGGGAATCATTTTTCATGGCATTGGTTTAGTTACATATCAAATCTTTTTGGAAAAATAAAATAAGACAAAAGAAATATTCTATGTGAATTTAACAGATAATAAATATGGAAAGACATACAACACAATTTATTGAACAACATGAGGAAAATCTTATTGCAAATGCTAGTGTTTCTATTAGATATTTCGAAATAATTCCAAAGCATTAATAAAACAGTGGTGATTATGAAAAAACTATTTGTCTAAATAGATTTAGCATTGTAGAAAACATTTATCCCTTTTGCGTAGAGTATCGATTATTTCCAAATATGACGACTGCAAGCTATCCCATAGTCAAGCTCTATTTCTAGTTGGCACAATCGGTGCTATTACATTTTCAGTAACACCAAATATAATTTAATTTGTACTAGAAATCAAAGACGGCCATGAAAATAGGATACAGATACAATAAGCTTTGATTTATTTGAATGTTTCATTGTTACAAAGTTATTTTCTATATGTTATACAGTTTTGATGTATTGTTTTACAAATGTTGCGTATGTAACAAGTTCAAGTACAAGATAAACTTTCTTCAGCATATGTTTCCATTCAAGGACAATAGCAAGAAAATGTTTTTCCTGTTGGCCAATTAGCATTGTCTAGATGGCTTGTGGAAGTAATTGTGTTGGCATTGATGTCAATTAGAATAGCATTAATGTTGGTGTCAACAGATGTTGGCATTGATGTCCACTAGATAGTTGAGATGGTAATTGGGGATAGCATCGATGTGCATGGTGTGTCAAGCTTAGAGGGTGTCCCATGGTTAATGCAGTTTCTTGTATAAAATCATCATAGTAGCAGGCTTATCAAAGAATTTATAACACTATGACTATGATGGTTGTGATTCCCATGATTTGAAGGTATTTCTGCCTCAAGAGGTTAGCTCATATTCTCCTGGAAGTGGTGTGGTTGGGTAGTGCTTAGAAAGATATTTCCATTGGTATGTTGAAGTCCAAAAATGGCCTCCTACATTAGCAGATATAGGAAGTCAAAGGTGAAACCCAAAAAATTCAAAGTTATGCAGAGTTAAGTTGGTGGAGAAGATGTAGTAGTAGTTACAATTGGCACATGGCCAAAATTAGCGGAAACATTTGAGGACATGTCAGTTAAATCGTGGCCATGTCTAGAGGAGGGTCATGCACCATGTACCCCCATTGACATATGGTCGGGAGTGCACGAGGGTTAGCCTGCTCAATCGTTTTCATGCAAAGGGTTGGAACAAAATGGTTTTTCCGAAACCATTAATCAAATATCAACGAATATAATAAATTGCATCACTCCCTAAATCAAAACCACAAACTTTGCAAAAGTGGTCACACAAAATGATAAGTACTTTATCAACTGGCCAAGCAACGTGGAAAATGGAGAGAGGCAGCGTGGTGATAAAGGGTTGGGATCTTTCCTCACTCCTCTGACAATATACACATGTCAACATTTAATTTTCTCACAAATATGATGAAGGTGCATACATGGACTATGACATCAATAATAATGTCATCCAATGGAAGGTGGACACATGGTAGTTTTTTTTCCTTTTGGGATGGCCATGTGGGCTGCTATTTCTGTGTGACACATGGACCAGTCAAAGAGTGCCATGTGGCACAGGTGATGTAATCATGATGTCATCCAATTGGTAGGACCCCAAAAGGATTTAAAGTGACATGAAGGAAGACTAGTTGGTTGACTACGCATCAGGATAATAGGGCAGTTGTAAAAGCGAATTCAGCCTAGCAGCATGGTGATTGACTCATGGCTACAGTAGGTGAATCCTACAAGAAAATGCATCCCACAAGATAAAGCCCAAAAAATTCTTAATTCATAGTTAAGAAACAATAAGGATGTAGTGTCAGGACACATTGATGGTATAACTATCAATGGAAAATTTAAAAGGGGAACAAGAGAAAGGGTCGAGCTGACAAGGCACTAGGCTAGCACAACAAATATAGAGGCAACAAAGACCCAATGCGAAGAGGAATTGGGCATTATCACTAAACACGTAAGCCCATAAGGCTTATCCTTGAGGAAACAAATGGGCTTCAAGATAGGAAGGCATCACGGTGGCACTACATGTCATTTAGGCAAATTTTTTATTGGCCAGTGCATGCTCCAGGCAGACCCCACCTTGACATGTAATCCTGGAGGAGAACGTCGGGCTATTGGAGCAGTGGGACATGAAGGAGCTTGAGTTGGCATTGAAATATCATCCCGACCACATTTTGATTGGTTGGTGGTTGCAATGGGTGGACCCATAGGACATGTCAACCCACAAGGCATACCTCAGGTGACTTTAAATGGTGCAAAAGAAAACCATTGGGAGAAATGACATCGGGGACTAAAGTAAAGCGTGGAGGACATGGTCTCGTATGGGGTTGGTGACCAAGGGAATGAAGAAAGATAAGCCCTCCTAGGGTTTGAAGGTAAAAAGGCACCTAAGAGCCAATCTATAGTGGGTTTTCAACATTGTTACATGATATTGTTACCAAAGGCCTTCTGGCCAAAAGAAATAAGAAGGGGCATTGTCGAATAAGGGCTTAGCACCTATGGATATGAATAGTTTAGCATCTTTGGAGATGACTCCATCCATATTTTATGGAGGCTTTTCTAATGAAGTCAATGGTAAATGTCAAGAGATATGGATGATGGTAGTAAGGACCACGATTGTGCAAAATGAATTAATGGGGCCTATCTTGAATATAATCAAGCCACCTCTATTCTTACTCACATGCTAAGAAGAATTAAATGAGGAAAATAGCTCAAATAACCATGCCTGAGGTACACGTTGATCACTATGATCAAATTAATTAGCATGGGCAGCATAACTTTGGTACACAGATGAACTGAGAATTGAGGGTCAATGTAGATAAATGCTTAGGTTTCCACTATCATAATTAATAGAGTTGTAGTGGCCAAGTATTTGGACATAACAACAACATGGAGAGCATTGTTGGAGTATATAGATGGACTGAGAACTAAGTGTAGGCATGGAAAAGCATCATGTGCCCATTTTGTGATTTAATACAATTGTAGGAGCTAATAAATTTGAAGTAATAGTAACATGGACTACGATGTGTTTGAGTACACTCTTGGGAAATGTGATTGATAGTAGAGATAGTCTTGCTCCCTAAGTTATAGAGAAACAAAAACCAGGATTGCAATTGAGAAAAGGTGGTAATATAACATAATTGAGTGAGTAGATTGCAGAGACATGTGGATGAGCACTACTAAGGAGAAAGGCCAAGATTGTCAGTGTTGCATAGAGATGTCGAGAATGTACCTATGTATAAATGGAGGCTTAGAGTGTGCATGTGCTACTGTAAGAGGCTGAGAGAGGTTGTGAAAATAAGGGGCTGAGATTTAAGTGTATGTTGTTGAGAGTAGAGGTCTAAGAGCTATGATAATGTGTGTTGCTACATAATACGTAGATGATAGATAGTTGTGTGGGTTTAATAAAGAGAAGTTTGTAGAGGAGAAAAAAGAGTTGGAATCAGGTAGAGTGCCTACCAATTACATAGTGCAGTGATTTCCTTATTGAGTGTGGTTTGAATCCTACAAACTAGGGAGTTGGTGATTCCATATTAGTGGATGTCTCAATAGAGATTTAGGTCAGTGTCTCCTATACGTTGCTGCATTCATAAATATAAGGAGCTATAAGTTGGTGCTTGCAACAAATCCATGAAGTTGGTTCTTTAGTTGGTGCTTCTAATAAGTTGATTAGGTGTCTACAGAAGAAGGGATTTAGTGTTTCTTGTGATTGGTCGCTCACAAAAAATTTGATGTAATACAATAGGAGCTCATTTTTACATCAAATAAAAAACAAGCTTTCGTGGTTTTTCTCCTCGAAGGGTTTCCACATTAAATCTTGGTGTCTTATGTGTAATTTTCTCTTGGTGTGTGTGCTTATGTGTTGATTCATTCATTTGTTACACATGTTATGATAGTGGCTACTCACATTATGAATGACAAGTTTGAATGATAATATAAATTGGAAAAAAAAAATTAAAGTTAGCCTAAATATTGATTCACACCGCCTCTCAATATTTGACAATGTTTTGAATAATTGGTATCAGAGCTAAGTTCCTTTAGGAACAACTTCAATACTCGAAGGTAGATCAAAGGGAAACTATAGCTAATCAAGTTTGGCTAACACCAGAGGGAGCTCCATTTTTTAATGGATCAGACTAGGAGATTTGGAGGATTAGAATGTGAGCTTATTGATGATCATTAGTGAATATGTTTAGTTATTCGTAGAATGTGGAGAGATGAATGAATTTAATATAGAATCCAAGAGGATCATCATGAAAGGTCTATAAAATCTAGATGTTGATAAAGTGGGACATTTTGAGACAACAAGGGAAATATTGTCGAAATTGCAATCTCTCTATGGAAGAGAGAGTTATGAAACAACTAAGGAGGTTGATGAACCTTGTTGCTCAAGCAGTGAACTAGAACCTATGAATGTTGCTAGTGGAGAGAGGAGAAGAAGGAAAAATGTGAAGAAAGCCCACAAAAGTGAAAAACATCATTACACACTTGTATTTGTTATTAATAAATTTCATCTAATGTTGGAAAATTCATCGCGAAGACAATTTTATGTGGATATATTTCATTACACAAATATTTTTTTGCAAAGAGCTTCCACTATGCAGAGTTTCCTCCATACTCCACATAACCTTTAATCAATTAATTAACAATATTTAGAATACAGAGATATGAATTATTTAGTATTAAAATATTACCAATAATATATAATAATATTGATACAAAAGAATCATGTGGAGACAAAATGCACGCATAAGTGTTGAACATCATTGCACACTTGTATTTGTTATTAACAAATTTCTTCTAATGTTGTACAATTCATTATGTAGAGAGTTTTGTGTGAACAGATTTCAGTATCTAGAATTTTCTTCGCACTCTACACAACCTTTAACTAATTAATTAGTGCTATTCAGGATACAAAGATATGGGTTATTTAGTATTAAAATATTACCAATAGTATATAATAATAATGATGCAAAGGAACTATGCAGAGACAAAATTCATATAGAAGTGCGAAACATTGCTAAGATATGTATTATTTAGTATTAACAATACTAACAATATTATATAGTAATAATGTCGTGGGAGAACTGTGTAGATAGAGAATGCATGGGGAAGTGTAGATAGAGAACACTTGTACTTTCTATTAAAAAATTCCATCTAATGTTGGAAAATTCATTATACAGAGAGTTTTGTGTGGAAAACTTTCATTGTGCATAAATAGTTCACTATGTGGGGAACTTTGTGGATATATTTCATTATGCAAAGAGTTGTAATTAGACATATTTCATTGTGTGAAGAGATTTCATTGTCTAGAGTTTTATCCACACTTCGCAAAACCTTTAATCAATTAAATAGTGGTAGAGGTAGGGACTATGTTGCACTACAGCTATTGCTCTTGTTACATTTGTCATCATCATAACTATGACTATTTTTTTCAAGAGACCTCTAATGTTAGACCAAAGGTCCTACTTTCCAGAAAATAACCATTATTTTTATTTTTCTTGTTTCAAGTTATAGCTTTTTTTTCACTAGATTTCAAATCCTTATCACTAATGATAATTATTTCTTTTGGAAAGGTGGTCAGATTTATAACTTTGGATCTCTCATTTATAAATTTGCAAATAGGTTTGACTCATTACCTAATTTAGTTTCCTCAAATTGAAACAAATAAATAGATATCAAGAGTTTAATCAGAACCGTATAGGATAGTCAACAAATATTAAGTAGTATTTAAAAAAGGCATCAAACATATGGGATTCCATTGGAGTAAATAGTTATTTTGAAAATATTTAACCTGGATCTCATTATTATTAGGAAATATAAGAAGGATCATCTCTCAATTTTTTTTTAATTATTTTAGAGATAATTTATCTCAACAATTAGAATAACTCCTCAAGGTTTCTTCAAATGGTAATACAATGATGTACATAAGGGTGACCTTTTAGAATCTATTTTTATTATACAAGAGATTCTATGTAAGAAATTAGCTTAGGAGGTTTGCATTCTTGTAAATGGTTTAATATAATAAAATGGTTTGGTTATTTTGTGTGATATTTACTGTCATGATAATAGTTGCACCATTATCAATTGTACTGAACATAGTACCTGTTATCACTGAAAATATTTCAAAGGAAAAAGGTAAGATCAAGAGAGTTTAATTTTTGACTTGAAACTGTGTTTTTAAATCACACAGCAGTTTCGTAGCACGCTACGAAACTGCTGTAGCTGCACATTATGCTTTCATGGTACTAACATCAAAGACAAAATCCCAAAAAATGTGTGTGATTGGTGGAATGGTCCAACCCTTTTTGAAGGGTTGGATTCAATCGAATTACCTCCAAGATATCCTAAAGGTCCTTTCAGGATGCCATTAATAAATATATTCAAGGATATGGGAACTGTGGTTGTGGGAATCACATTTGGCATCTACATCTGTGCTGAGTTCTTTATTCAAACTCCCATACTACATTCCTTGCTTGTTGGATGAATGCGTTGTGGCCCTTACTGACCAATGGTACATAATTTATGGTGAACCCGAGTGGAAAGAAAAAGCAGAGGAGTGTTTGTCCAAGAGGGAGCTGTATTATGACGAGGCTAGACATGGATTTGAGCATGCAATTCACAGTGCTGATTTTCCATCTGAGACACTGGCCTATCTTCCAAAGGGTCCATGGAAAATACCTATAGAGGAGTTTAAAGTGAGGAGAGATATGAGAAATTTCCGCATATTCTCAATTGATCCCCCAGATGCAAAGGACCTAGATGATGCATTGTCAATTGAAAACATAGGGAATGGTGTCATGAGAGTGGGAGTCCATATTGCAGATGTTTCCTACTTTGTCCATCCCGAGACTATGTTGGATAGAGAGACACAAGACCGCTCTACAAGTATCTATCTTATCTAGCGTATGCTACCAATGCTACCTCGCATTCTTTGTGAAGAGTTTTGCTCATTGAACCCAGGAGTTGATAGACTAGCTTTCTCGGTTATGTGGGATATTAATCCTTCAGGTGATGTTCTGGATCACTGGATTGGGCGAACAATAATTCGTTCATGCTGCAAGCTTTCCTATCAACATGCACAGGAGAGTTAAGGGATAAAGAAAACGACTGGGCACATCATGCGTTAGCCACCCCACTGTACACTCATTTTACTTCACCAATACGAAGATATCCTGATATTGTTGTGCATCGTATTTTGGCTGCCACTCTAGAAGCTGAAGAAATCTATCAAAAACTGTTGAGCTCCACTTCGAAACTAAATCAAAGAATGGATAAGGTTTTGTCAGTTAGAGAGACCGGAGATAGATGCTTCACGGGTACTGTTTTTAACAAGGAAGCAATGGCAGATGGTGATTTGGATGAGGCTGTAAATCATCTCACAGAGGCTATTCAATGCAATCCCACATCCGCGATCATTTATGCTACTAGAGCTAGTGTGTTTGTGAAGATGAAGAAACCTAATGCTGCCATTCGGGATGCTAATGCTGCTATCAAGATAAATCCAGACTCTGCAAAAGGCTACAAATGGCGAGGCATGGCAAGAGCAATGTTTGGTCACTAGGAAGAGGCTGCCAAGGACCTGCACCTTGCTTCAAGGCTGGATTATGACGAGGAAATATCAGCCGTTCTAAAGAAGGTTGAACCAAATGTGCATAAAATTGAAGATCATCATAGGAAGTATGGGCGCCTACGTAGGGAAAAGGATGAGAGAAAGAAAGAGCATGAAAGGCAACACAGACGTGCTGAAGCTGAGGTGGCATATGAAAAAGCAAAAAAGCAAGAGAAAACCTCCACGTGTAAACCATGTGGGGCTACTGGTGGCTACTCAGGTGGCGAGACACTTGTTTCTTGTTCTTCAGACACTACTCTTAAGACCTGGCGTCCTTTCTCTGATGGTGTCTGCACCAGAACTCTTCGTCAACATTCTGATTATGTTACATGCTTTGCAGCGGCATCAAAAATAGCAATATTGTTGCTTCAGGAGGTCTTGGTCGTGAAGTGTTCATATGGGATATTGAAGCAGCAATGGCTCCAGTCTCACGGACTAGTGAAGAAATGAATGATGATACTTCGAATGGAGTTTTGAGTTCTGGGAATTCTGTTCTATCTACAACTGTTCGTTCTACTAATGCCACCAACAGTGCTTCTTTACACACTTCACAATTACAAGGCTACACTCCAATTGCGGCCAAAGGCCGCAAAGAATCATTTTATGCATTGGCTATGAATGATGTTGGTACCTTACTCGTATCTGGAGGAACTGAGAAGGTAGTGAGGGTGTGGGATCCAAGAAGTGGGGCAAAGCAAATGAAGCTGCGGGGGCATACTGACAATGTGCGAGCACTCATTTTGGATTCTATTAGCAGGTTCTATTTATCTGGGTCTTCTGATTCTATCATACACCTCTGGGATCTTAGTCAGCAGCGTTGTGTACATTCATATGCTGTGCATACAGACTCTGTTTGGGCACTTGCAAGTACACCAAATTTTAGTCATGTATATAGTGGTGGGAGAAATCTTTCTTTATACCTGACAGATTTGACTACGAGAGAGAGTTTACTGCTCTGTATGGAGAAGCATCCTCTTCTACGGTTGACATTGCAAGATGACTTAATATGGTAGAAATCAACAGGGACATAAAGAAGAGGTAGCAGACTTTGGACCTGCTATTATTGAAGAATCAGTTGGCGAGTCTAGCATAAATGACAACTGTTTTTGTTTTGATGACTCTCTTCTGGTCACTTTGACCCAGGAAGTGGACATCCAAACCAAAAATTGCAAAAATACCGAGGAGAATGAATGTAATAACAAGAATATCCGTGCATTGAGTGCTGTTAGCACGCTGACTGATGGGCCACCTGCAACAGCTCCAGGTTTCAATCCACCTGATGAAGATATCATGAAAAAGCCCCCTCGAAGGAGTTGTTCCATCTGATTTGGGACAAGCATGCCTGTGATTTATTTTCAGAGAAGTCTTCCTGGTTTCTCTGTTCCATGTGTATCTTCATATCAAACTTCAAGATGCAATTGGTGCAATGGAATACAAGGGTCAAAAGAAAATTGTTTTAAATGAAACAACAGTTTCGTAGCACGCTACGAAACTGCTGTAGATGATGTTTTAAAAAAAAAAAAAAACGCAGACAGACAGTTGATTTCATGAGCGGGAGTTTTTGAAAGGGCACACCTGTCCGTCACCACAGCCTACAACATATCTAAAACGTGGCCACGTTCCATTCTTTGGGATATTAAAGAGCTAAAGACATGCTGCTACATATTTGAATAGGTGGAGGAAGACTGGAACCGAAAAATAGGGTATTTCTCCTAGCATCACTGAACCATTAAAGCATTCAGCATCCTAGGCCAACATGGAATATTGAATACTCATCTCAGCCATCTCAGCCCAACTAAAAAGAGACCAGGTGTCAAGAATCAAGAAGGAATCATGCTACGAGGAAGATAGAGTTAGAGTTATAGTTAAATTAGGACTCTTTAAATTCCAGTTAAGCACTTTGTTGTATTTAATGATTAGTTACATAGCTGATAGGTGTCTTTAGAGATAAGTATCAAGTTTGAATTCCCCTCATGCTGGAGGAGGAAACTTGAATTAGGTAGAAGTAAGAATGCTATAAATAGCTAAAACAGGGATGTAACAAGGGTTGGATATTTTATAAAAAACAGAGGACTATTTTAGCTTATGTGTAAACAGAATTTCAGTAATACAAATGACTGTTTTCCTTCTCAGGATTCACAATGGATCTCCTTGTTCAAATGTGTGATGGTATATTTATTTAATGTTCTTTTACAGTTTTACAAATGCATAATCACTCAGAACTCATTGATCATGCTCTGACTTCCTGTATGCCTTTGCAAACTATGGTTTTCATGTGAGTTATGTTTCAGCATTTAGATGTTAAGTGCCCTGATTTCTATGGAAAGATAGTGTTGTTGTTTACTGAGGTATAAGTGACTCCATAAGCCTAATGGGAATCAATTTAATAGTTTGTCCAACCAGCATACTTGTTCATTGTGTCTTATAAGAGTTAGCCATCTTGTCATAGATCAACATTACTAACCTTTTTGAGAGCCCTCTCAGGCTAAAGAGGCTAAGCTTTAGCCAAAGTCTGGTTTGAAATAGTTACTTGAAGTTAGCCTGGTCTGCAACCTTCCAGTGCTTGATTTTGAGATAACAGTACCCTCAACATCATTATTGACATAATTTACATACAATTAACCTTCTCGCTCTCAAATTGAATATTCTATTGGAACAACAATAATCTACATTTTACAAAATTCCTAATACCTTTGTTCTATATTACTTAGATATTCATATACTCATTAGAATTATACCACACAATTTCTACATTACCCTTATACATTAAGTATAAATTGATAGATGAAATTTTCAAATAATACTTTACTTGTAGGAATTAAATAAGACCAACATCAAATGTTAGTAGCTTCAGTATCTTATGGCAATGGATGAATCCTAATGACTCTTAAGTCCTTATACTTGATAGGATACTCCTTCTTAACCAAACTTCATTGACTCATTGATGAATCTCCTTATGTTCCCTTTGAGTGGTTTTCTTCCCCGCGGACCTCCAAGCTACGATGGGGATATTTGAAAGAGAAAAATACTCAGAGTCTCAAAATGAGTTCTCAAACTCAAGAGGTTTCCACTCAATGAAACCAAACACACACCAAACTCACAACAAATCTCTAGTAGTCACCTCAAGAGAAAAAAAAGAATTCGGAGTTATGTTCATCAATAGGACTCCAAAAAGTGATCTTGTTATAGCTTAATCTTCATTTTATAGTATTTTTTAGTAGTTACACTTGGAACTTCATATAAAAATAAATATTTTCTTTAACTCAAAAGTTTGATTTTTCAGGTCCTATCCATGTTTAAGTCTCTAAGCAAGGTTCTCATGAAGCTATTTTCTTATTTTCCTTTACAAAAGGGCTAATTAGTGTCACTTATATACATATGCCCTTTTCTTCTCTTAATTATCCCTTGATTCCAATTTAGACTCCCTATTTTTATGCACGGGGGCTTCACTCAATGAACCTATGACATATCACGTGTGTTCACGAAATACTAAACAATACCCTTAACTTGACTACATATTGGAAAATACCTCTAAAAATCACATTATTTAACCCCCTACCAATACGAACTGAATACATCTTTCCAACTAAAAAAACCCCTACTTTCACTAAATATTATAGGTATCCATTTTTTTATTAACATTTTTTTCACCCCTTTATATTCTTTTCATTAACTTTGAGCTCCATTTTTTATACATGCCAATATAAAAACCCTTTATCCCCTATTATATGCTCAATATATTATGTCATTTTTCCTCAATATATATCCACCAATATGAATGCATGTGGTCTGGTATTACTCCCCCTGATGAAGCATCTATGTTTTTATGCTCAACTTATTTATCAATTAGAGTCAACATGTACATATCAAATTCATGTCCTTATCTAACCCATACTTTTTCTCAAATTTAATCTTAGTTGGAGATTTTTATTTATGTTTTATTCAAGTGGGGGTTCTATTTAAATTTGCTATTTTTAATTTCAAGGGAACCTCTCATTTCTTATTGTGAGTATTAATCAACACTTTATTTCTCCTATTTCTAATTTAGAGCTCTTTCCTCCACATTTTTTAGGATATTTAATATATTCAATAGAGTTATTTTACTCCTAGGTTTTCTAAGTGTGAGGGTTATCAATAGAGATATTTAACGGATTTCTTAAAATTGATTTTTAGACCCACATCTTTACAGCTTTCCCATTCCCAAATATTTTAAATTTTCAATTAACTGTCAACTTAATTTCCCTTGTTATTATTTTTCTCTACTTTAGTGTTTTAAATTCATGAACACTGACCATTTATTTCTTATATATTCTCGATGCCAATGGATCCAAGTTTATTGTTTCCTCCAAGAATTTCCTCGTAAATTTCTAAAGATGTCACACCACTTTATCTTCTATCATATGTGACCAAAGAGAAGAGCACAAACATGATAGTGGAGGCCACTATTAACTTCAATGTCATCCTTTATTTTGAGACGAATGGTGTTAAGGATCAAGGATTGTTTCTTCATGTTCGCTCCTCAATAAATCTTCATGACTGGTCAAATCCAAAGTCCACCCTTACAACATCATGAACTACATGGCGAAGGCATCTCCATTCCTTCCACCCCAAGTCATGACAGGAGTGCTAATGGGTGGAATCAAGGATGTTGTCCCATCGCTCTTATGTAATTCCAGTCTAATCCATATAGCCCCATCACCCATGTGTAATTCATTTGGTCAAACAGTTGTCATGTCCTTGCAACCACTAGCACGTAATAAATAAGTATTTTGTGATGATATATATTATTAATAAGTAAGCTTGTCAACATCATTGTACTCAATTAACCAAACCGTATTTATTGCATCATCATGCACATGTGTGCCAAGGTGGTATACATCCACATATAAATGCATATCAATAACATTTAATCATAATGACATATCATAAAATTATATGTATGATACACCACCATCAAAACCATATACATTAACTAAAATTACAATCATTTGAATAGTATAATTTGGTGGTTGAAAAAACATATCAAGAAATACATGTCAGTTAAAATAATGTCTATATCATCAATGTCTAATGCCCTTAGATCGTGAGGTATAATCTATAAAATCACCCTAAGAAGTTAGGTTAATACTAAAAGTTCTTATCTCATGGTTATGTTAAAATGGAACATTACAAAAAAATAGTGAAACATGGCCAGCAATACTTAGTTGTAATCAGACATGTTATATCACAATGATTGATATACAATAATATTACATTAGAGTCTACAATGTAATAGAAGCATTGAGGAATGTTGTAGTTCAATGATAATCAACCATAAGAAAATATGGTCTAATTTATTCAACCACATTCAACTATAGTAAAACATGGGTTTTCATTGCTAACTATATTTAAATGTAATAAACCATGATCAATAATAATCAACTTATTAGAATATTCATCAACTATTAACATAATTTTAAATGTAATTTGAATAAATTATTATATACTATTCTCTTATGGCATATGAACAAAATTTCAATATTGAGATATTTCCCATTATGTTATTTATATTTTTTACTTTCAATGAAGTATACATTCTTTGTCCTTTTCAAAATAATAGTGCAATTACTACTACAAATGGAGTAGGAAAACAACCTATTATTTATATTAATTTACATTTAATTGATGAGATACACTTCGAAAGGTGATTTCAAATCAATGTTTACCACCTTGGAAGGAGAAATATTTCAACTCAAACAAGAGATTGAAAAAAATACAAATAAATAATACACAAAAATGTTTACTTATTGTTTCCATACATTTTGGCAAAAATCTTCTTGTTTTTACATAATATATGACGACTTGGAAGATGCAATCAAATATTAACGAAAACCTTTGTTCCTTAAAAATGGAATTCATCACCATGGTAATAAAAAATGGATGGGTACTAAAATAGACCAAACAAAAATATCATTGATTTAAAATACCACAATAATAATCCTTTCACAAACGCTTATACATGGGTTTGCAGATATTGCAAATTGTTTAATATAATCAAATGGGTTGGTGCTTTTGCGTGATATAAACTACTTAGAGATGCATATAGTCATAGGTATTATACAAGATAGTTTATACATTAACCTTGTACATTAATTATAAATTGATAGATTAAATTTTTAAGGAATAATTTACATGCAACAATAAATCAATACTAACAAGATATGATAGTGGCTCCAAAATCATGTTTGAGTGGATGAATTTTAATGACTCTTGATTCCTTGTAATTTTTTTGGAATACTCCTTCTTAACCAAAATTTGTTGACTCACCAGTGAATCTCTCAACTTGCACTTTGAGTTGTCTTCTTCCCCTTAGACTGCCAAGTTGTGATGTGGCTATATAGATGATGGATATACTAGCAATGTGAGAGTGACTCCAGAAATCAAAAGTTTCCCACCCAATGAAACCCCACTCACACCAAACTCACAATATATCTCTAGTACCAACTCTAAGAGTAAAAATAGTATTAAGACTTTGATCCAACAATATGGTTATGAAAAGTGAGTTTCTTATATCTTGATTTTTGTATTATAGAATGTTTTAGTAGTTACACTTGGTTCTTCATGCAAAAATAAGTATTTATTTAAATCAAAATTTTGATCGTTCACCTATCCATGTTTCAACCTTTCATCAAGGCTCTCATGAAGTTATTTTTTTATTTTCTTTTTAAAAAGGGAATTTTGTCACATGTCTTCCCATTCCTTCTCTTAATTGTCCCCTGATCCCAATTTGGACTCCATATTTATGTGCTTAAGCAATTTATCAATTAGAGTCAAGGAGGTAACGAATTAATGTTTGCATATACCCCCTACTTTTTCTCAAATTCAATCTTAGTTGGATATTTTTTATTTAGGTTTTAGTCACGTGGAGGTTATCTCGTGAATTTTATTTATTCATTTTTTAAAATAGCTCTTTTTAGTTTGATGTTCATTTCCCCTTTCTTATTATGAGTATTAGTCAATGCTCTTTTGTTCCCATTTTTAATTTAGATCTCTTTCCTCCACATTTTTTAGGATAGTTAATATATTTAATGGATTTATTTTACTCCTAAGTTTTCTAAAGAGTGAGGGAGATTATTAAATATATTTAATTGATTTCCAAAAGTTTATTTTTAGATGCACATTTTTATTTTCCCATTCCCAGTCTTTATAAATTTTCAATTAAGGGTTAACTTAACTACCTTTCATATTTATTCTTCTTTACCGTAGTGTTTTTAATTCATCAATATTGACCATAATTTCTTCCTTACTCTCGATTCTAAGGGTGCCAAGTCAGTTTCGCCCTTCAATAATTTCCTCACAAATTTCAAAGGGTAGCTCAACACTTTCCCTTCAGGCATATGTGACTAAAGAAGGGAATATAGGCACAATCGTGGAGTTAATTTTTAACTCCAAGGTCATCCTATGTTATAAGACTAATAGTGTTTAGGATCAACATTTCTACCTTGATGTGTGCCCCTTAGTAAATCTTTGTGAGTGATTGACTCTGTAGTCCACCCTCATGGCATCGTGAACTTCAAGGCGAAGTCACCCCTATAGTCAAAGGGAAATGGACTATAGTATAAATTAGTCATAAAATGGTTATGAATCTGTTGGACTGTTTTTGCCGTTAGAAGGAGGGCCCTGAATTAGTTATTTGTTTAAATTTTGTTATATCATTTTTAACTAATCATGGCTCCCATATGCATTCCTACACTTGGTCATGCATTCAGTTCACCTAATCCTGCACGAGACATGCCCAAGAAGTAAATCGAGTCCTTGTCACAGTTAAAGTTCGATGGTGAGAGTAATATTTCTGCATTAAATCATATTGTTGTTTTTGTTAATAGATGTAATTATTTTAATATAATTGTTGATAATGAGATCTATGGAATTTTCACTCTCACATTTAGAGGACGGATACGAAAATGGTTCTTGGTGCTTCCCGAGAAGTTGATTCATTCATGGAAACATTTTTGCCAGGTATTTCTCAAAGCACATCAATATTACAATTACAATAGTTTGTGTTTAGAATTAGATAATATTTACATGTATGATAATGAATCTTTAGATGATTTTTATAATAGATTTTGTTCATTTTGTTATAGATTTATCTTAGATGGTTTTCCTTCAACTGAAGATTTATTTGAGTGTTTCACTTCTCTTGTTTCTTCCCATACTGAAAATAATGAATCAATTAATGAAGAACAAGACACATCTAATTCATAAACTAGTCTTGAATCACTAAACGATTTTATGGTACCCAAACCTGAAAATATAATTGATTCACAACATTCTTCTTTAGAAAATTTCAATTCTCATTTTCTTTTTGAAGATGCAATTGAAAAATAAATTAATAACGCATGTGATCAATCAGTAGGTACAATAAAATCTAATATACAAGACTTGAAAAATGAATACATTGGTTTATCTTCTTTGAAAACAAATTTAGAAAATTCAGAACATGTAACTGCAATTGAAAGGATTTCTACAAACCTAGATTATAACACGACAAGTTCCATAAAATATTCATTTCAACCATCATTATATTCTAGAATGCATTATTTCCTTTATCCTGATGTATTTTCAAATCATAGTATAGTTAATGATGATCATGCTAATCATTCAGTTGATTATATTCATAGTTCTTGTTCTGAAAAGTATACATCTAGAAATCATTTGAATGATAATCCTTTAGTTGCAAAATCTTTTTCTTTTGTATTTTATGATTATGTTATTTCAGATCAATCATTTGATTTTCATAATAAGAAGGTAATTTATGATAATTATCATGATGATGGTGACAAAGAATCACATCATGTACAAACTATGCCAATTTTGAAAATTGATTTATTTTGTGAAGATTCACATGCTTTAGATTTGTCTTCCAAACACAAACCTAGTTTTAATAATTTTGATGAGTTAACCATGTGAGTTTCTAATGTATCTAATTCTTATTCTCTTTTAGAAATTCGCATTTTTTTATTTTTCAAGGAATGTCCTTTTAGTGAAATTTCATTGACTAAAATCCACGATAGGTTCCAGAATTGCCTTGTAAAATTATTTTGTAATTTTATCTTTCATAACAATTTAATTGTTTTTCCATCCTTTTATTTTATTTTCTTTTCTTTTTGCAAGCATGTTAAATCTCTCAATATTGAATATCATCGAGATTTATTAAGTGAAAATGAATAATTGGTATACTGTAATCTTCAATATCAAAAACAATTTCGTTTCCAATTTGATTTGACATTTAGAAATTCATTCCAATCATTTTATCATCAATCAAATTTAAATATTGAGAGTGTTCTCCCTTCACAACATGCTTTGCCATCATCTCCTTTGGAAAGTTTTCATTCTCTAACAAATATTCATCCATTCTTTGATGATCCCATTGATATTTGTTTAGATCATGCTTTCCAAAAAATATGGTTTACTAACAGGTTAATTGTAAATAAAAAAATTTTGTACATAATTTTACATTAGATGTAAATAATAAATTTTGTTTCATTTTGATTGTGTTCATTATCTGGTTACTAATGTTTGACTTGTACATACAGGTAGGCAATAAAACGAGAGAATGGTTACATTGGAAATATGATTATACATAGTCATGATTCCTTCATTGAGTTCAAATTAGGAGTAGATTAGTATAGATTAGATTCAATAAATAATGATTTTCAGTTAATTGCCTTGCATTGGAGAAAGTCATACCTTTCCGATAATATGAAATGAAATTCATCAATGGTAAGTCTCTTATACTCACTTTCATTCACTTCTTTACTTTTTGGTTTAGTTTAATTTTCTTATTTTCTGTTGATATGTAACTCTGTTTTGCGGCTCTTCACAAGCATTTTCACACCTTCTCTGGATAAAATTGCGAGCTCAAAGAAGCAATAACGATTTTCATCGAATCAGCGAAAAATAGGGAAGTTATAAACGTTAATATTTTTCTTCAAAAGCATTACTCTGATTAGAAAATGGTTTAAATGCTTTTTCAAAGTTCTACTTTTAAAAAAGATAAATAAATAACAAATTTCCTTATTCAAACTGAATTATTACTAAATTCTTTTAACTTTGCAAATTCGATTTATCTAGATTTTGACATAAGAAGAAATGTTCTCTTCATTATCTTTTCCCTCTTTCATTAAGAAATTTGCATAAACAATTTTGTAAAGTTTTCTTTTTAGATTTGGTTTTGACTGATTTTATCATCATACTTGTGAGTGGTTATATCTTGAGAATTCAGTTATCATATCACATTTAATTTCTCTTTTAGGTAATAACGTTAAATGACATACTCTTAGCCTTTAATCAACATTTCTTGAAAACCATTTGATTATTTTTCAATTTGAAAATAGGAATTTTTCAAGAAGTGGTTATGAAAATTAGATAAAAATTATTAACTCTGAATTTTTTTCATTTAATGTTGTAAAATCTTTAAAAACTTCAAAAGTTATATCCTTTTACTCTAGTTTCAGTTAAATAGGTTATCCTTAAAAAGTAAATACCGCCTTACAACCAAAACACTTTCAAACTTGGATTTGTCATCCAAAACTCTTAAGGAGTCAACGATCCTCCCCATGCATTAAAAAGGAATTTTTTAGAGTGTAATTCTAAAATATAAAAAAACTAAAAATATAGGAGGTCTCATCACGAGCCTTCTTACCATGTTCATATGGAACCAATTAAACTGACATTACCACACTGAACACCAAATCAAGGTAATGGCTTACAATTTTTAATTGTAAGGCAAAAGGTTTCATCACGAGCCAACTTTTTCAGTTTGATTGTTATCAGTGAATGGAATTGTCATTATGTGGCCACCAAATAAGGACAATGGCTTTTTAGCATTAAAAAAAAATTACCTCTAATTATTGCACTATTAAATGGATGGGACACTGAATTGTTGTTGGTTAAAAGGTAACCATGTCAAGGCTACGAACGCCTACTAGTGGTAGTGGCTCTACCTATGACAAACGAGTACATTACAAACCGAGTCGTAAAAGGCCCCTTCCTTTATTTTCACAAACTGATTAATGAATGATACAAGTAAATAGGTGTTTTTCATTCGCAAAAGGTCTTTAAAAGAGATTGCAATTTAATGGGTTTTATAGTTAGAGTAATTTTATTTATCTAAATGTTTCTAGAAGTAGTTTTCACTTCTTACATTATTTTTACTAAATTTTTGGAAAATTTCATTTATCAGAGATAACTCGTTCTTCCAGTGAATCGCCAATTATTGTACTGTTCAACAACCCTGATTTTAATATATTATAAATTTCCTATGAAATTTATTATATTAAAATACGGACCCTTCAATTTTAGAAAAGTCTTGATTATCCCAAAAAAAAAATTAAATATCCCCCAAGACACAAACTATACTTAGGCTTAAGTATTAAACATTATGGGTTATTTCATTAAAAAAAATAAAAATAAAATAAAAAATAGATTTTTTTAAGATTCCTGAAGGTTGAAGTCTTTACAAACTTCAACAATCCGTCATACGCCGCATTGCATATCCCATAATAAATCAACATATTGCAAAAACCCCTCTACATCATGATTGTGTTATGCGATAAAGACCGAATCCGATGGGAAAATATACATCTCAATTCATAATTCCCCGTGTTCGTGACTATTGCGGAAGTTGCAAAGGATTAAGTCCATGCCCCATTACCTTATCCAAATTTCAATTGTGATTAGGCTAACGCAATGTGATTGCGACGAAGCCCGGACCCGATGGCATAATTAAAATAATTCATGAATACATTCCCCACAACTGTGGCTATCAAAATAAACCAAAAAGTCTTAAGTTTTTCCTCCTGCCTATTGTGATTGAAATTAGACTAGACTCGGTGAGATTATAAAAATCTATTCCATAAATCCACACATCCGGAGCTATCGCATTTTCCAAAGTCCATACTCCTACCAAATGTCGATTTCAATATGCGATAAGGCCCAGACCCGCCAGGATTATTTACTGCAATTCATATTAATATCGTGTCCAGGGCTTATATCGCAATCGCAAAGTTCTAAAAATCATGACTCATGTTAATGCTGATTGTGATCTGATCTTGATTGTTTATATAGATATGACGTCAACGTGACGTCAGTTCCACGTCATCTGCCACGTCATCTACCACGTCATATGCCACATCATCTACCATGTCATCTACCATGTCACATCATAACATCATTCATGAAATCACTTCCACGTCACCCCAGGACCCCACAATCGCAAGTTTCATAGGGACACTGCTTATAACAAATCCTTCACCCCAGCCGCTTTGCAATCGCAATAGCCATCTCTGACGGAATTATTCACTGCAACTTATAAATCCCCCGCATCTGCTTAATCACAAGAACCATAGTCTCAATCCTTCCATTATTGATTGCAATTTGCGATAATCCCCTCACCTGATGAGAATTACATGTCAATTCATAAAAATCTCGTGTCCGTAGCTATCACAAAAAGTTACAGAACATAAGCCATTCCAACCTTTTCTGCCCATTCTAATTGCAATTGTGATGTGATTTAAGAAGGTCCCCTTTGTATTTTATTTGGAATACTCCGAGTCTAATCCAATTGCGATTTTTCTAAGTTCTACCCCTAATTCTAATCTGATTGCAATTGTTTTATGATTTGCCCCAAACTCTGATTTCTGACTGCGATAAGCCATAAATTCTGCCTCCTCAATCTACATTCATCTCCATGATGTTTGTGTCAGGATTTATTACGCTCTACATTTTTCCTGATTTCCTACAAAAGGTGATTTGTTTCAAAAAAAACATGCTTATCAGTTTTATTTATTTCTAGCTTATCAATTGTTGTTTTTCTTATTCAGGTTCATGATAGAAGAGGACAGTTATGCTGACAAGTAGTAGTTCAACTCAACCATATAGACAAGCATCTAGATAATCCGATGGAACAAACAAAGTTAATAAAAACAACAAATCACGTTGAGAAATTTCCACCAAAAAATTGTTTTTCTTTAAGCATTGTTGTAGGGATCTGTTTAAATTCCCTCAACGCTCTGCACAATAGATTCAATTGTTTTCTGCTATTTAATCTTACTTGTTGTTTCAAACAAAAGGTCCTGAATTTTATGAAGAAAGGCTTACGAAATCTCGCACTATTGTACTTTCACAATTTTCTCAATAGAACGACTGGAACATTGTTTTGGAATTTCATAAAGAATTTTGAGAAGTTGCACTACTGTACTCCTCGAATCATCTTTATGAGAAATACTAAATTGTTGTTATTTCTTTTATGAGCTGAGCAACGTGCATATGGTATTTCTATCTTTGTGCCTTTGTTTTGTTCATAAATAAATAGTGAAATTATCTTTTCTGATTGATTAATACATGATATTTCTACTCTTCTCTACAATTCACGAATTCTTGAAGTCACTATTGTATAAAGGATTTATAGTCTTAGTTTAGAGGAGAAAACTCATATCTAAAGGATCATTGAGGATTTTTCTTTTGCACTCTAAATTATGTTTTGATGGGCATAGTTTGTAATATTACAACTCTAGTTTTAAAAGCAAAAGTTCAAGCATTGTAAAACACTGTTAGAGACCAAAGCTAGAGAAATGCATTTAATAAATTGGTATTTTTGATACTATTGTTTTAAATACTAGTTTTATTTTATAATTGCAAGAATGTGTCATTTTATTCATATTTGTGCACTATTGTTGTTATGAGTAATTTTTCACAATCATATGTTATTATTTATCTTTGCTCTTATGTGTTGAATTATGATTTATGAATAACTATTTACTCAAAAATCTGTCTTTTAATATCGATTTAACAAATAATGATATATTGTGAACCATTTCCTCATATTCTTGTATAATTATTTGAATTATTGATTTAACAGTCAATATCATTTTGTGAACTACTTCTTAAATGTTATCAATTGATTATTTCAATTAAGAGGTCTCTAAATAGAATATGTTTTGGTATTCATAATGTCAGTTAATTGAACTATTTCGTTAGCATGATATTCATTATAAGACAAACATGTTTACATCCCAAATCATTTAAATACCTTTCTCTCGGTTGGGCTAGATCTATATCTGCATAATTGAGATAGCATTAGGAATGAGTTCCTTTTTCTTGCATTTTAGAATTAGTTTGCATTTAGATTAATTCTGCATTTCTAGAAGTTCTTTTTTGAGGAAAAACTTTAGATTGGTTTGGTTGTTCCACAAAAACAACTTAAGAATCATTCTTCTTACCTGATCAGCTCGAAGAATTGATCTGATGGCCCTAGCTATTAGCAATTAGAGATATATTTAAAGCTGATAGCTATTGGGAGAAGGTAATTGGACCTAATTGAACCAATTGTAGCCACTATCCCAAACAAAAAAGGAGTTTTTTAAAGGTCCAGACCTGGTGGTTATTCCCAATGTTGTGGCAGCGATTTTCGAGGCCTCAAAAAAATCCTGAAATTTATGGGATCTTTATCAATCATCTTCATCTGCCTATATTTATCCAAGAGCAATGAATTAGGGCTTTATGTTACAATAAATAGATTATGGTGTAAGGCTATTGAGAGGATCATGAGATGATGAATATTAATTATAGATACATATTAGATTATGTATGAGTGCATTGGTCTTAGGTGTGGACTAAGGTCAATTTTCATTTAAATCTCACAACAATTTTTAGAAGGGAATATAAGAGTAGTGAATCTCAAAGGTTGGTTGCTTTTCCTAGTCAATCATTTCCATGGTGAAATGTCTTTGTGTTGTGTGAATCTTTATGGTATCTCATTTTTTATTTTATTTTCTTCAATATCTCTCATGTAAATTTAAAGGTTTATGTTAATTAATATTCTAGTCTAATTTACATGTATAATTGACTCTATCTTTGGACTTCAATATATGAAATGTAAATTAGGTGCCTTAAGCCCAAAAATTCAGAGGCAATGGACCAGGCATATCAAGGTTCCTACGCACTATATAATAGACTATAGTCATATAGGAGATTGATATATAGTAATTCTCATCTTCTATACTCTAGACATATTCACCAAGACCTTCAATGATCTAAAGTTCACATCTTTGAAATATTACTTAGTGGTGAAGGAAACATGGTTGCTTGATAGTTGATCTTAATATATTTTTCTTATTTTTTTTTTATTTTTTTTTTAGTTGGGGGGATAGGGGGGTTGGTTTTTCCCACTAGTTTTTCCTTCTTTACCTTAATTTATGATTTATTTAATTGCACATGATTGCCAAACACGGGTGAAATTTTCAAGACTCATTCACTAACATACTCCTCAACTGTGCTTCCAGGGGACACATTACAATTACGACCTCATTGACGCCTCACGTAGGCCATAATTTGAAATTATTAGATACATCATTGTGGGAGCATATTACCACTTTTCATTCACTAGTATACCTTCCCTACCATTGGGGATCATCACCTAAAATTAGCATTTTCTATTCTTAGTAAATCTATTTTTACTAGGGCTGACATCTAGGATGATGTGTGGCACGGAAATGGTTTGGCTATAATAGGGTGATTTTCTCTCCATTATTTTTCACTAACTAATCTTTTGGTCCATAATTACTAATGCACATGCCCTTTGTTATTCTAAGATACTACCTTATTAACTCACCTACACACCTTATTTATTGAATTGTAGACTTATTTTTGGAGTTTACATGGTTATTTAATGCACGTGAGATTTATTACATTAGTTCTCACTAGTTTGTTACTCTAATTAACTTTAATCAGCCATATTATTATACATTTTCTAATTTAGCATCTCTTGCTCCACTTTTGGACTAGTTATTCTAAGAATGCTACACTAGCTATTTGGGTGTCATGTACACAAGTGAAACCCAACATATTTTGAGTTTATTTTCTCTCTTGGAGAGTTATTTATTGTTTTAATGTTCATAAATAATATTAATCAAAATTTTATGAGTAATCCGAATTGGTCTCTCTAGATACTCAAACTATTCTCTTAGTAATTTCATTCTTTCTTCTATATTGTTATATAGTAGCTAGTCTAATATTTTTAGATAGCTAGATCTCATGCTTGTTCTTAAAATACCACAGAAAAAATATATTTAATTACAAGTGTCTTACCAATAAAATTCCTAATTATTCTAGAAGCTTGTACCCTTTAAATCTCCATGGGATGAGGTGGGAAACATCATCCAAACTAGAGCTTTTCCAGCAAAATATTCATTGGTGTGAAATAAATAATTACATGGCTTCATCCATAGGCAATAACTATACATGAAAAATTATCATTTAAGAATAATAAAGATTCTACATCATAGTTGAATAAGAAACCTGTCCATCAATGAGTACATGAAGGGAAATGGATCATATATTTGTTGAATCCAACTTATAATCCGTTCCATAGTCACCCTTTATCCCATGAGATTCTCCACCAATGTATTTCTTACCAAATATAGTATCTTTTTTACACACATCTCTTCACCTACCACTAAGGAAACCCCACTCACCTAACTCTTTACCACCCTCTATCACTTCACCCTTGTCTCTCCTTAAAAATTTCATAATTATAACTACCCACCTATAAAATTACTATATCCCATATTAGAACACCTATTCATTCCATCAACTCGATTAGGAGTAACTCTAAGGATAAAGAATTGTCCAAAGGTTCACGAATAACTCCTTCCAATACCTTAAATTGAGATGTCTTTACTCTTTAGACAGTGGAGTTGTCTTTTTCCTTCAATGTATTCCATTAAACATCATCTAAAAAACCACCTCATTCCTAACAATAGAAGAATAGAAATACATAATTCTCTAAAATCAATTCTCATCCCAAAAAGTTAATATTTGAATCACTCACCCTTGGTATGGCTTTAGCACTATATTATACCCCTTTCTCCATAAATGCCCTAGGAAGATTTTTCCATGAATGTAGCACTACTAGGGTAATTTGTAAAATTTCACCTTTGGGTAAAGAGCCTTCAAAATAGTCCATTCTTTGAATATCCTCCTCCATGCCTAAAAAATTATCTCAATTTTAATGACCGATCAATTCTAATCACATCGAGGATGATGTTCCATTATTGTTGTCTCTTGCAAACATGTATGAGACAGTTGTAGACATGTATATCCTTTGACAAAGTGAATTTATTCCTAAAATAGCTTGAATATAATGGGTTCAAGTATATAATCCATGAAGAACCAAGGAAAATGTAGTGTAGTGCTCGATAATCAGTGAGATTTTCCCACTAGGAAGCCATTGCTTGTCTAAAAGAGATTCCACATAATATATTTGATAATTATTACTAAAGTGAGCACCTATATTATTTTATGAAATTTGATGGTTTCGTAACATGTTATAAATTGTTTTCGATAAGAGAGCATGACCTAACAAGAAGGTGTGGTCTAATAAGAAGACATATCCCATCTCTCAAAATGTCATTGGTAACATTACTATAGACACAATCACCATCTAGTAAAATATTCACCATCTACTACAATATTAACTTTAGTTATGAACTTACACTTACTTAGTAAAATTAAGGAATTATAAATTACTTTCATGATAGATATAAAAGAAGTTTTATGTAAACTTTATATATGATGGTTATGTACTAATCAATAAAAACATATATCCATATATTTTCAATGAGAAATCATAACAATCATATATGGTGTGTGAAATATTAAAGTCGAGTGTATCAATGATATACCTTCATATTCTCTTCATTTCATTGAAGTGTGTCACATAAATCCTCCATAAACTAGTCACAACATGTTTTATATCACTTATAATATGAGTGAGACACACAATTCTACCCATTATCGTCCTAAGTTGTTCAATCAACATTTACATCAACAACTTATTTTTCTAATTTCTCATCCAAGTTGGATGGTGTGGGTATATTGGTCCTTCGAATTTAGAATATATAATATATGATTACTGTGTATTTTAACTGTTAAAAAAAAAAAATTTCCTTCACCCAATCAATTCACTTAAAATTAAATCTTTCATATCAAACTCAATTTTCATTACTTAAATATAAAAAAACCATGTCATTAGAAATTGTTTTGAAACCATTTTCAAAGAGGTTTTCATCTATTCTATATTATATATGATCCTTTGATATTCTCGTGAACCATGTGTTCTTGACGTAGAACTTCATAATAAAATGGATGTTCCGAAAACACTTCCTTATTTCAAGTTATTTATCATTCTTTGAAAAGCTGAATTTCATGTTGGACTTAAATGTAACCGTGACATGGAAGTCTACTAGTCGAATGTTAGGTTCTTCTAAAATTCATGCGAGGATAAGTTGTCATCTTAGAATAAGTGGTATAACTAGAGGTGAAATATTTCTTAAGCTAGTAACTTCGCAAAAATTTTGTAGGAAAGTTTTGCTCATCTAATTGTAGAGAGTATCTCAAAAAACCAGCACTATATTCCTCTATAATAACGTTCAATTTTTTTATAAAAATGAAACATTATAATTTCTATTTAATAATATATACCCATGCGCTCTATTGAGGTCATTAGTAAGGATAATAAGATTCATGTAATTAGCAATGTAGGAGATTTACATTAGTCACAAATACTTAAATGAAAAAGTTAAGAGTTTCTTTTGTACTCCATGATC
The DNA here is from genome assembly GCA_000404065.3 of Pinus taeda. NCBI lineage: Eukaryota > Viridiplantae > Streptophyta > Pinopsida > Pinales > Pinaceae > Pinus > Pinus taeda. The sequence continues at coordinate 28,963 of APFE031600200.1, read as the reverse complement.
TTACTAGAAAAAACATATCTATTGCTTTCCAAGAATGCATAGTTATTTGCATTCAAAGTTCAAAGGATGTTTGTTTCCGTTCTGCTACGTTGTAAATAAAGTTATTCATCTCTAAGTTAGATTCTCATCACTCACTTATCATGTGAATTATGAAAATAATAATGAAATTTTATTTATTTTATTGATCAATGGTTATAGATTTTTGTTTAATAATTTATATATGACTACGGTGAGTTTACAACTATTACAAATTTTAACATCAAACATGTGTACCATTTTTTAAATATCTATTCTAATTTTGGCTCAAATGAAGATATAGAAAAAATAAAAATAAAAACTTCAAAATTTTGACACACCAAAGGTCCCCCCCAAAATTTCTTAATCCATTATTACTATAAGCCTACTATTTGTTCTTTGTCTACTTGGGAGGTTAAAGATTAAATATTTATTACTGTTTTTTTATCTAAGGGTTTTTTATATTGCTCGTGATGTTTTTTCTCTTGATGTTCTTCATTATGCCTTTAATTTATGATGTCCACTTTAACATTTTTTTATGTGTGAGATTCAAAAATTAACTTTTAAGTATTTTCAAATAATTCATTTTATTGGTTTGGGAAGTATTGTTGATCCCCTTTTATTGTACATGTTCTAAATCTGTGTTTATATCTTGAAGGGAAATTTTATGTGAAGATATGATAACAATGGTACATTTCTTATACATGACCTAAGTTGTCCATTCACCACATCATAAAGAATGAATGGTTAGTTTCAATATAAAGGCTCATTATAACTTTATATATGTTTTTTTTCTCATTACCTCTATGTTTAGTCACAGTTATAGGAGAACAAGTATACCAAGAAAAAGTGAAAGAAAAGAAAGAAACAATAGGAGATAAACCTCACAAAAATACCTTTTGATTATTCTCATATGCACGCTACTACAAAGGAAACCCAAAGGGAAAATAATTTTTCACCATTGGGAAAGGTACAACTCCATGAGGGCTTAACATGGAGAAATTGGGGCACCCAAAAATAATATATCAACTGGTCTCATTTTCTCCATGTTCTCCTCTGGAAAAAAACCCTAAAATGTTTAGAGAAAATGGTGGAAAGTGAGGAGCTTTTCATTATTGGGAAATAACCAATTCTCATGAGGGCCTAACCTAAAGCCATAGGGATAGCTTGAGGTAGTGTTTGAACATGTGGCTGCACCAAAAGAGATTATATTAAATAGTCGCATGTCTCGTGCACAAATAAATCGATCAAAAACCTCCCACATATCTTTCAAAATTTAGTCCCATAGGAGGTGAGAGGAGATGAAATAGGTGAGTAGTCAACATGTCAACATCCCACCCAAAATTTTTGGAAGGGTGTGTGACAAAACCCCCCACCCTCCACAATTCTCATTAATATAGATGGTTGGCCAAGATTTCACCATACTCACTCAGTGTTCAAATATGCCACCAACAAATCCTTTTTTGCAATTTTCATCTACTTGGGAATAAGGGATATCAACTCCCATATGAAATCATAATGACTTCAAATTTAACATGTTTTATGAACCTTGGATCCCAAATTCTAATTCAATTATCATGGGAGACCTTCACTACATGACCTCCAATATTGTCATAAAGATTGTTGTTCCTCCCAATTATTTCCTTTATCACCTCCATAATAATAGAATAGTTAATTACTACATTCTCATTTCCTTTTTGTGCATCTTGTCATGTCTTATTCTCTCCCTTCTCTCTCATTTATGTTATCTCAGGGAGTTGGCTCTTTCCCTAGATTACTACTTTCTTTCTCTATTCCACATTGGACATTCTCATCAATCTTTCTATAAATTGCTCCTACTCTATGTTTAGTACTTGGTTTGGGTTGATGACAATGCCTTTAAAGCATACTACATGTTGATGTGGTGTTACATACTATGAGGCATAATGTGTAAAAGAGATATTCTTACGGGATGTAGCTAATTATAGAAATTATGACATATAAAATGGGCCTCAAAACAAAAATGTACAAACAAAATCAAATTTATAAGAACTAATAGAATTGAACATGATTATGTCAACCATGGGGGATGATTCACCATTTTTGGATTAAAAATGTAAAATGAAAAAACTATATTTTCAACTTGTATTTTCAACTTATCTCCCTATGGTTTTACTCAAATTTTGAGTTGGAGCACTCATTGGATGAAGAATTTAATTTTTCATCCAAGGAGTACCCATGTTGAATACTTTCAATGGATACCACTACATGAAAAATAATAAATACATGAAGAATGTGATTGCAATCAAAATTTTTCATGTATTTCTCATTTTTTGTGTAGCTTGATATATTGAAAGTATACTTTGTCGACATTCCTTGGATGTGAGATTAAATTCTACGTCCAACGAGTGTTCTCACTCAAAATGTGAGTAAATTCGTAGAAGATAAGTTGAAAAAGTAGTTTTTTATCTTTTAACTCCAAATTTTGATGAGGTAATCCAATATTATTTAACTATTTCCACCATTATTTTATAATTTTCCTTAGGAGCTGGCACATTTTAGACCTCAAAATTTATCTAATGATTTATTATATATTAATGTTACTATGGAAGTGGCTACCTAGATACCTAACATGGGCCAAGCCAGGGGTAGACAAAATTAATATTTTTGAATAAAGAGTCCATACAGGTGGAGTGTATTTAAAAGAGGGTGGAATGACCTGTGAGTGAGTTTTTTAACCCAATGTTTTGGACTACAAAGTGAGTCCATCATCAGGGGAATGCTAAATATTTTGAGAAGATTTAATGTAAAAAAACAGATGATATATATGTATTTGCGTGAATGAAATTTTGGAAAACTTAGTCGGCTAAATATTTAAATAAAATTAATTTTAATGTGTATAATCTTTATTAATTAAAACTTTTATAATTTAATATATTATTATTTTAGTTTATTTGGAAATTTTTATTTATATGTATTCAACTATTTGTGTTTTTTATTTTTATTTATTCTTAATTTAATTTTTTTTTAATGATTTGAATAAGTATTTTGTGAAAGTTAATATTTAGTTAGCATTGTTTTATCATTTATTAGTTTATGAGTTTGTAGATATAATCCTTCTTGAAAATAGTTAATTAATTATTTTAAAGAATGCTTATTTAGTTATTATTATATGAAGTGTATTATGTGTTTATTCTTTAATAGTTTATGTGTTTATAATGAAATAAATTTTAATTTTAATATATAATCTAAGGATTTTGTTATTGTTTGTGAAGTTTTACTAATGTAATTAATTACTGTAGGAATATATTTTTAATAAATGATGAGACCTAATGCATGTTTATTATTTATTGGTTTATGTGTTTGATATGAAATCATCATTTTTAGTGTTTAAATTTATCATCAAGATGTAGTGATTTTATTAATGTTTATAGAGAAAATATAGATGATTATAAGGTGTAATGGGAGGTAATCTTTTTTTCCACTGGAAAAATCCGTAATTTTTCATTATGTTTGGAAAAATTACATATTGTAGATGCTTTACGCATATGCGGTTCCCACTGTGTATATGACAGTGTTCCATATTTACATAAATATTGTGCGGTGCACTATGGATTTCTTCAAAATTTAAAACTGTTTTCAGCTTGCCATAGGGCTGTTATCAAAACACAGTATCAAAAATATACACTGTGTGATCATCATGTATAAGCATTATCTGTCTGTCAAAAAACAAAAAATCTAAGTATGTTAAGATCCTGGTGCATGCTGATATCCTTGGTCTATGTAAGGCCGGTGAAAGTATTTGAATTCGTTATGTTCTTTCACCTCAGTGACCTCCCATAGGCCTCTGTCCATCAGCGCGGCCTCCTTGGATAATTTGTCAGCGAGGCCATTATGTTCGTTGTATATGTGAGAGCAAGTGATGTCGTTAAATGCTGCCTTGAACACAAAAACTTCATTAAGGATGATACTGAGTGTGTGTATGTGATAGCTAGATATGCCATTAAACCAATTTATTACAATTTTTGAATCCCCGAAAATATTGATGCTGGTGCAATGGTGATGAAGGGAAAAGTGGAGAAGATGTCGAAGAGTGATCAACTTAGCGAAATTATTTGTACCCGAACCTAGGCCTATTTTTACAATATAATGGTGATGTTCATTTATATGCAGCATGAAGCCTCCCCCACAACTTTGTTGATTTGCTACCCCATCAAAAAAGGCCCACGGGGTATTTTTGTCAATGCAAAGGGGCGGATGAGGATGGCGCGTTTGGGGGCTGAGGGTCAGGGAGCTCCTTGAAGGCAGCGGAGATAGCAGCTTTGATCAGTGGCCAAGCGATAGGTTTGTCCTCGAAAATAGTTCGATTTCGAGCCTTCCAAATCTGCCAGATAACGAGAATCGGTAGGATTGTTAATTTCGCTCCCTTATGTTTTTGTGCCCGATTATCCCATGTTTCGATTAGGTTCATTCCCTCCCAGTTGCTAATGAAAGAGAAATGATTTGAGAGGGATCGCCAGAGTTCCTGTGTAGCGCTACATCTCAGGAAGAGATGCTCTGTAGATTATGTTGACTCTTTACACATCACACACCAGGTTGGCCCATGTATTGATCTGCCCATAAGATGTTCACCAGTAGGTAACTTATCCCTCAATACGCACCAGAAGAATAGTTTAGATCTAGGCGGAGCTGTTAACTACCAAATGCTTTGGCACCAGGTTGGGATATGATCTGGTTTTTTGTGACTACTGAGAGTGATATATCCAACCTTTGGAGAATATTTACCATTCTTTGCCTGATTCCATATTAATTCATCAGGTCCGTCTCTGATTCTGATGTGCAACTCAGTTAGTGCGGCATAGTATTCCTGCCACTCCTGATGCCATCTATGTGGTAGATTCAATTGCCGTGCCGACATCCAAGCCTGGTGAAAGATCCCTGAGTTCTCGTGATGAGAAGCTTGTGCAATCACATTAATATCCTGGGAGTGCAGGAACTGAATCAGTTCAAGTGATAGGGTATGTCTTCCTCCGCTGCCGATCCATGGATCCATCCCAATCCTAGCCAGAGATCCATCATTTATTCTCCAAACCAAGTTATCCCTTATTAGGGGCAGGGAGAATAGTAAGGCCTTCCAGACAGATGATATTTCTGATCTGTTCCAATTTGGTAGCCTTACCCATTCCAATATATCTTGAGGCCAAATGTATTTATGGTATGATAATCGAGCCCATAAGTTTTGGCTGGTAAGCAGCGACCAACCCATTTTAGTTTCCATTGCTTTTGCAAATAAAGGAAGGTCCTTTAGGCCCCAGCCACCCAACCTTTTTGGGAGTGCTATCTTTTGCCATCCAATCCAAGCAAATATGCGCTTATCCTGGCTTCCCGCCCAGAGATATTTGTTGCAGATTTGTTGAAGACGAGCGAGAATATTTCTGGGAATCCAGGCTAGTGCCATCTAAAAGACTGGGGTTGCTTCCAGCACTGATTTAATGAGAACTAAGTGCCCAGCCCTGGAGAGATATCTGTGGCTCCAACAATTTAGCCTTTTCTCCACTTTGTTCACTAACCAGACCCAGTCTGCAATTCTTTGACTGTTAGGCTTAAGCCAGAACCCCGGATATTTTAGGCCCCTGTCCATTGGGTGAATGGTAAAGGGGAACGCTTGTTGGGCAACTTGAGTTTCATTTACCAAGGTTCTGGCAAAAGTGATCATGGATTTTTGCTGGTTGACCATCATGCCAGTGGCCCTCATGAATAGTTGGAGGATTCGTGAGAATGTTAGCGAGTCTCGGATGCTACCATCTAGTAGGATGAGCACATCATCCACAAAGAGAAGGTGTGTAAGGTAGCAATCATCTGTGATCCTAAGGTCGCTGAGGGTTCCCTCACTTTTAGCAGCAATGACAAGTCAACTCAAACCTTCCATGACCAAGAGAAATAAGAGAGGGGAGAGGGGACAACCTTGTCGAAGTCCCCTTTCGGAGTGAAAGAAATGAGAGGTCGATCCATTGATGAGCACACTATAGGAAGGGGTCATAATGCAGGTCATGATCCAATTGATAAGGGCTAGTGGGAAACCCAGATGGATGAGAAGCATTTTTATGTATAGCTAGCTAACCCGATCAAAAGCTTTTGATAGGTCAATATTTAGGAGAATGCATTTTAGGTGTCTGGACCAAATAGAGTGCAGGGCCTCTTGAGCAGAACCTATGGCTTCATGTATTTGTCTGTCTTCTAGGAAAGCAAATTGCTGAGGGGCAATTTGATTGGATAGGATGGGCCTGAGACGATTGGCAATGATCTTAGAGATGATTTTGTAGAGACAATTACACAAGGAGATGGGACGGTAGTCGTCGAAGGAGGAAGGAGAGTCAGTCTTGGGTATGAGGGCTATGAATGTTGAGTTGATAGCATGATATAAGCAACCCAATGATCTGGTTTCCTCCACCACCCGTAGCAAGTCTTGGCCCAAGAGTTCAAAGAAAGTTAGATAAAACTCAATGGACCATCCATCCGGTCCAGGGCTTTTATCTTTTTTGAACCATTTTAATGTGCCCTCCAATTCATCCATGGTGACCGGAGCAGTAAGCTCTTACACATCTTCCTCATTCACAAATCTGGGGAATGATTTTCCAAATTTATAATTTCAGCCAGGTTTGTTCCGGGTGGGGATTTGTATATGCTTCTGAAATGGTTTGTTCCTAGCTGGGAGAGCTTGTTGAAGGTATCTGCGAGACCCCCTTCAGGCATAGGTAGAGTCCATATAGTGTTTGAGACTTTCCTCCCTTTAGCATAGTTCTGAAAGAACTTTGTGTTTTCATCTCCAGCTTTCATCCATATGGCTTTGCTTCTCAATCTATTGGATTCTTCTCTTAGTCTCAGGATGTTTGCTTTTTGGTTTTCCAGCTCAATCAGTCGAGTTTTTTCCTCCCCCGAGATGAATCCCAAATTCCGGTCATCCTGTAGAGAGAGAAGCTCAGCTTCAATGTTGGTGAGCTGTTCAGATTCCTTTCTGTTCTTTTCCTTTGCCCAATTGATGGTTAAGTGCTTTAGCAAGGTGAGATTGCTATAGAACCCCTTTGCTAGGGAAGCCTCTCTGTCAATGGGATGTGCCTTCCAAAAGTCATTGACCAAATTTATGAAATCTTGATCTTGTATCCAAGTATGGTTGAATTTAAAAGGGGCTTTTGGTTTCGGGTGAGGTCCAACAATCTCCAGATATATGGGGGAATGATCAGATATACCCCCTGAGCCTACCCATTGCTTGTAATGGTGGAATTGCTGAAGCAAAGGACCCTTCATCAGGAATCTGTCCAGTCTATGAGCTAGTGCTGCCATGCCCACCCTTCTGTTGCTCCAAGTGGCCTGTGGTTTCTGCATAGGGACATCAATGAAATTTTTCTGGTCCAGAATATTCCTCATGAATTCTGTAATGGCGTCCACTTGTGCCGAGTGCCCCCATGATTCACTGAAACCCAGAGAAAAATTTAGGTCCCCACCCAGGATGGTGTGATCTTGGGCCAGTAATGAAAAGTTTAGGAGGCGCCTCCAAAAAATCTCCGTTTGGTGGCATGGCCCATAAACGTTCAAGATTCTGGGTGATTTTCCAAGCTCTGATGAAAAAATATCAATACCCAAGAACCCCAGTCCACCGCATGTTGCTTTGATTCTGATAGTTCTGGGATTGGTGCCAATAGCCAGGCCCCCAAATCATCCAATGTCATCGAATGCCATGAATTTCCATTTTGGAGCTAGGGCTTTTAAGGAGAGGGTGACGTTCTCGGCCTGACCAAGAGTCTCCTGAAGTAGAATAATGTCAGGTTGTTCTACCTCGAAGAGCCTCTGAAGGGCTAGTTTTTTAGGGGGGCTAGCCAAACCCCTGCAGTTGAACGATAAGAATTTCATGGGGGAACCCTCCTTGGGGTTGGAATTGCTCTAAGGACCCCTTCTAGTGTGGATTGACGACCTGATACAACCTCTGCCTCAGCCCGTCTGATTGCTTTTGAGAGTTCGGTTTTCCTACCTCTAGAGATCAAAGGTCCCGTCTCTGATTGGATGATACCCAGCCCCACCTGGCTACCTGGTAGATCAGCTTTGTGAGGGCGGGGTCGAAGAGCATAAGGGTGGGAGGATGTATTACAGGGGGATGATTGCGAGGAGAAAGAGGAGGATGGTGGGATGGAGGGCTGAACCGAAGAGATAGTCGGGGGAGGGGATGATATGATGCAATGAGAAGATGATACATGAGATTTTGATGTAATCAATATCGATGCGGAATCAAGAGAACAAGGAGATAGGGATAGAGATGTACCCGAGACCTGAGCAGCCTCTGCTGCTGCCTGAGCCCTGGTCATCCGCGGGGAGGACACTTTCAATCCCTCAGATCTGGTTTTCTGCGGAGTAGCTTGTGGAGAGCCCTGTGAAGCCGGAGGGGGACCCTGAGCCTGGCAATTGTTAACTGGAGAGGCACATCTGGACGAGATTGGAGTAATCTTAGGTGACTCCTCCGGTTTTTTGTTGAGTGGAAAATCCTTGTACAGGTGCCCCACCTGATGGCACCGGTTGCAGCGAAATGGGACTCCTTCGTAGTCCAAGATCTGAATTCTCCTGTATTTTCCCCAATGCAAAGTAATTTTTTCTTCCAACCCCTCTCTTGTGTCCAGATGTACAAGCACACGAGCTAGCGTGCACTTCTTTGATTCCACAAACGTGTGATCATGGTCTAGGTATGTTCCAAGCACATTCCCAATCCTTATGAGAACCAACTCATTCCAGTAATGAAGCGGTAAACCTGGCAATCGAACCCACAGGGGTCCCGCCCCAATCTGTTCTCGCTCTGGTTCGAAACGAGGACTCCACCTCTTAAGTAGGACTGGTGCCATTTCAATGTGCTAGTACTTTGCCAGAACCAGATCCGTGTATATTTCTTTGGCAAAATGAAGTGAGAACCATCCACGGGGGAGAACATGAACCTCCGATAATTCTTTTAGTAGCCCTCCCCAGATCTCCTTTACCCATAGCGTCAGTCTGTTGGCAGAGTATGCCCACCCACGCACATGTCCCACCAAGATGGTACGAGCCATAACCGCCACTTCCCCGATGGCTTCTGTATCTCCAAACCTAATGTTTATGTCCTTTGTCACCGCCTTGATGCACCTAGATTTCTGTTTCTTGGTGCGCGAAGCCGAGGGGTGATCCACAAAGGGGTTTTGTGATCCTTCAGGAGATGAGGTTTTTGAGGCCCTTACATGAACCGCCGGGGTTTCGAAGCAGCCAGACAGCCTAGACCCTGACACAGGGGGAGCTTGTAGCCCAGAAACAAGGGCTGCCACCGAAGGGGTTTGACGCACAGTGGAGAGGGGCGGGTGTGGATCAAATGAAATGTGATGAGGCGAGAAGGTCGAAAGGATATGGAGGGTACTGGGGGACGGGGTGGGGGTGCTTCCAGGCCCGGCAAGAGATCGGAAAACCTTGCGGAGGCCGAAGGCTCCGGTATATAATCTGGCAGCGAGACCACAGGCGATGTGTCCTACAGGAAAGAGATCAATTCCCCCGGTGTGCGTGAAACCGACATAGAGAAATTAGGGTTTTCGAAGATTACCTAGTCTTCGAGTGGATCCGCGGAGTAGTCTACTAGGTCGGTCTCCATATGACCTTCCATCTTGCCAACTGGAACGGAACAGACGCCTCCGATGCTAGGACGGTGGGGAAAGCGACGCGGTAGCAGAGTACAACGGTCAGGGAAAACGGCGAGAACAGTGAGAAACCCTAATGCACCTACGGTTACTACAAGAGCCCTAGTCTAGTCAACCGAAACCGGTGTGCTCCCGCAGACTCATCTTTTCTCCCTTCGAAATTCCCCTTCTTTTTTCTAATGGGAGGTAATCATAAGATGAGGGTTTCATTAATGTAATGAATTAGATTTATTTTTTTTGGAAATGATTATCATATATTAATTGTTTTTAATATCTAATATGAGTTTTTTGAGTGTAATAATATTGATAGGAATTAGTTATATTTATGTTTTGAAGGTTTTGTTAATGAAGGTTTCTAAGTATTGATTATTTTTATGCCTTCATCTCGGTTCATGTTGTTTTTCCTTTTTCAATTTCCAAAGCTTCCTTAATTTTCCTTTTTAGTTGATGGTCTTCTTTAATGATGAGTCTCGCTTCTTCTGTGCAGATGTGGTGTGCAGAAGAACACCCATGTCCAACTAAGGTAGATTTAGAGGCTCTATTTCTACAGATGTCGACAACATGTTCTTTTAGTCTAATGTTGAGGGATCTGCCAGTTTCTCCTTTGTATTATTTTCCGCAGGAGCAGGGGATAATGTATACTCCTTTCAGTAAGCTTGGGTTTATAGGGTCTTTAACCGAGCTAGTTAGCTTCCCTATTGTGTTGTGGGGCGTGAAGGCTACATTGAAATTATGTTTTTTTAGAATTTTTGCAATCTTATTTGTGGTTCCTTTTATGTAAGGAAGGGAGATTTTTGGAGAGTCTTAATGTATTGTCTTGTTTTATTTTCTTTTTAGAGTTTGGTGGATGGTTTTGTTGATGGTGTGTTTGTTGTAACCATTCTTTTCGAAGACTTTGCGGAGATGGTCAATTTCTAGATGTAGGTGTTCAAAGTTTGAAATTCTAGAGGCCCTCGTGGTTAGGGTTTTTATAATACCCATTTTTTGTTTAGGATGGTGATGGGAATTTGAAAGTAGATATCTCTCTGTGTGAGTTTTCTTTCTGAAAACTTGGAAGCCAAGTTTTCCATTATTCTTTGTTAGAAGGATATCCAGGAAAAGGAGCTGGTTGTCTTTTTCGATCGCAATAGTGTATTTTATGTGTTTCGAGAGGCTATTAATGTGAGTGAGGAAATATTCCAGTTTGTCTTTCCCGTGGCTCCACTTAGCGAATATATCATCTACATATCTTTTCCATTCTTCAGGAGTGTAAGGGAAGGAGTTTAGGTCAATTTTCTCAAAATGTTTCATGTAGATGTTGGGTATTATAGGCGATAAGGGAGAACTGATGGCTACACCATGGGTTTGTTCATAAATCTTACCATTAAAGGTAAAATAAGAAGATTTCAGGAAAAGACTTAATAATTCAATGGTTTCTTCATTAGAGATATTTCTCATGACATTGTTGGCTTCATCTACAGGGATCATTGTGTACAAAGATACAATGTCAAAACCTACTAACAAGTCTTCATCATTTATTTCTAGGTTTCTTATCCAATTTATGAATGAGGTGCAATCTTTTATGTAAGAGGATTTGTTACCGGATAATTGTTGGAGTTTTTTAGCTAAATATTTAGCAAGAAAATAGGTAGGAAAGCCTATAGTGTTTACTATGGGTCTTAGGGGATGTCAGTTTTATGGATTTTAGGAGCACCATATATTCTAGGAATGATAGCACTTCTTGGAATGATCTTCTTTTTGGTGAATATGTCAAGCAAAGACTCTTTAATTTTCTTAGTGACTTTATTGAGGATTTTACTGCTTGGGTCTTTATTAATGATTTTGTAGCATCCACTTTGGTTTAGATGTTCTTCCATTTTTTATCCTATTCAGACATGTCCATGATTATCGTTGCATTGCCCTTGTCAGCTTTTAAAATGACTATGTCTTTCATAGATCTGAGAGTATTTACGGCTCTTTTCTCTTCTTTGTTGATGTAACAGGTAGGAGGTTTGGCATTTCGAAGAATATGAGCTATGTCTTGTCTAACCACTTCGTCTTCTGTTTCATTGAGATCTTTTATAGTGACTTCTACGTTGCTTGTGACATCTTCAACTAGGATTTTATTAGGTGCTATGGCGAAATTAAGGCCTTTTTGAAGGAGAATTTTTGTGTAATGATCTAATTAGATGGAGGATAAGTTTACCACATTAATTTCTTTGGGGCAGAGAGAGTTTTCTCCATTACTGTTTGAGTTGACTGGTGAGATATTGCCAGTGAGGAGATTTCTTTCAATCTGAGGGTCACTAAGCTGTGTCGTTGTAGGTTGGATAAAGTGGGAGGGTTGTATGGTGAATTGTGAATCAATGGAGACTGTGTGTTGCGGATTTGTGATAGAGTGGTGACTGTGTTTGATGAGAGGGGGGTTAATGTTGGAGTGTGGTGAGACTGCGATGGCTGCATTTGTAATTGGAAGGAGATCGTTGTCAATCAAAGGGTCGGTAGGCTGTGAAGTTACAGGTCAGATGAGATGGGAGGGTTGTATGGTAAATTGTGAGTCTTTTAAAACTGTGTGCAATGGGTTTGTGACAGAGTTGTGAGTGGGGTTGACACGATGGGGATCTGTATGTATAGATGCATTGGGAGGGTTGGCAGGTATATGCGTATGAGGAGTTAGGTGGCAAGCGAGGTCTGTGGAGGTGGTGTGAGGTGTGCAAGAGTCGGTTGGGTTTAGAATGGAGGTGATGTGTGTATGCGTGGATAGACGTGAGTCACAGTTGTGGTTGATGAGAGGGGGGTCAATGGTGGGATGTAATGCTGGGATGCAATGGTAGAACAGAAAGGAGAGATGTAATTAAGGGGTTGTATTGTATGGATGGTTGAGCGTTACTTAAAATGTTGTCATCTGTGATGGAGTTGTATGTTGTTTGAGAGGATAGCCCTGGAGTGTTGCTAGGTAAATGTGTTTGGATGCTTATGGTTGGGGATGCGACAAATGAGAGGGAGGGCTGCGTTAGAGACGTCAATATGAGAGGAGGAATCCATAGCTTGGCCGAGTAATTTGTTTAATTTTTTGAGTTTCCTTTCACTATCATTTTTCAGCTAGTTTTCCAATTTGATGTGTGTAAGCGCATCTAGAGAGTGCCATAGGTCAAAGCGAATGGTCAAGGCTAAGTGCCATAGGTCAAAGCGAATGGTCAAGGCTAAGAAGAGATGCAGATCCAACAATTTTTGAGATATTTTGATTAGCTAGAGTTTGGTTGATTTGATCTCATTCCTGATTAGGGTTTCACTTAGTTTGTTGAACATGAGAAGGTTTCTGCCATGCCTGAGAGGGTGTTTATAGATAGCAAATTTAGGAATGTGATTTTTATCTCTGCAATTTTTGAGAAAAGATAGGTTAGATATGGATTTTGCTCTGGATATTTGTAACTTCTCAAAATGGAATGTGTTGTCCAACATGTCCCTTCCATGGTAGGACTTGATGTTTTTGAATAAAGAGTCCATACAGGTGGAGTGTATTTGAAAGAAGGTGGAATGACTTGTGAGTGAGTTTTTTAACCCAGTGTTTCGGACCAAAAAGTGAGTCCATCATAAGGGGAACACTAAATATTTTGAGAAGATTTAATGTAAAAAAGCAGATGATATATATGTATTTGTGTGAATGAAATTTTGGAAAACTTAGTCGGCTAAATATTTAAATTAAATTAATTTTAATGTGTATATATATATTATTAATTAAACTTTTAAAATTTAATATATTATTATATAGTTTATTTGGAAATTTTTATTTGTATGTATTGAATTATTTGTGCTTTTTATTTTTATTTAAATTTTTTAATGATTTGAATAAGTATTTTTGTGAAAGTTTAATATTTATTTAGCATAGTTTTATCTTCTATTAGTTTATGAGTTTGTAAATATAATCCTTCTTGAAAATAGTTAATTAATGCTTTTAAAGAATGTTTATTTAGTTATTATTATATGAAATGTATTATGTGTTTATTCTTTAATAGTTTAATGTGTTTATAATGAAATCAATTTTAGTTTTAATATAAAATCTAAAGATTTTATTATTGTTTGTGAAGTTTAATTAATGTAATTAATTACTATAGGAACATATTTTTAATAAATGATGAGACCTAATGCATGTTTATTATTTATTGGTTTATGTGTCTGATATGAAATCATCATTTTTAGTGTTTAAATTTATCATCAAGATGTAGTGATTTTATTAATGTTTATAGAGAAAATGTAGATGATTATAAGGTGTAATGGGAAGTAATCATAAGATGAGGGTTTTATTAATGTAATTAATTAGATTTTTTTTTTTTTTGGAAATGATTATCATATATTAATAGTTTCTAATAACTAATATGAGTTTTTTGAGTGTAATGATATTGATAGGAATTAGTTATATCTATATTTTGAAGGTTTTGTTAATAAAGGTTTCCAGGTATTGATTATTTTTAAGCCTTCATCTCAGTTCATGTTGTTTTTCCTTTTTTCAATTTCCAAAGATTCCCTAATTTTCCTTTTTAATTGATGGTATTCTTTAATGATGAGTCTCGCTTCTTCTATGTAGATGTGGTATGCAGAAGAACAAGCATGTTCAACTAAGGCAGATTTAGAGGCTCTATTTCTACAGATGTCGGCAGCATGTTCTTTTAGTCTAATGTTGAGGAATCTGCCAATTTCTCCTATGTATGCTTTTCCACAGGAGCAGGGGATAATGTATACTCCTTTCAGTAAGCTTGTGTTTATAGGGTCTTTGACCGAGTTAGTTAGCTTCCCTATTGTGTTGTAGGGCGTGAAGGCTACATTGATATTATGTTTTTTTAGAATTTTTGCAATCTTATCTGTGGTGCCTTTTATGTAAGGAAGGGAGATTTTTGGAGAGTCAGAAGGTATTGTCTTGTTTTCTTTTCTTTTTGGAGTTTGGTGGATGGTTTTGTTGATGGTGTGTTTGTTGTAACCATTCTTTTCGAAGACTTTGTGGAGATGGTCAATTTCTGGATGTAGGTGTTCAAATTCTGAAATTCTAGAGGCCCTCGTGGTTAGGGCTTTTATAATACCTATTTTTTGTTTAGGATGGTGACGGTAATTGAATGCAGGTATCTATCCATATGAGTTTTCTGTCGGAAAAATTGGAAGCCAAGTTTTCCATTATCCTTTGTTAGAAGGATATCCAGGAAAGGGAGCTGGTTGTCTTTTTCGATCTCGATAGTGAATTTTATGTGTTCTGAGAGACTATTAATGTGAGTGAGGAAATCTTCTAGTTTGTCTTTCCTGTGACTCCACTTAGCGAATATATCATCTACATATCTTTTCAATTCTTCAGGAGTGTAAGGAAAGGAGTTTAGGGAAATTTTCTCAAAATGTTCCATGTAGATGTTGGGTATTATAAGCGATAATGGAAAACCCATGGCTACACCATGGGTTGGTTCATAAATCTTACCTTTAAAGGTAAAATAAGAAGATTTCAGGCAAATACTTAATAATTTTGTGGTTTCTTTGTTAGAGATATTTCTCATGACATTGATGGCTACATCTACAGGGATCATTGCGTACAAAGATACAATGTCAAAACTTACTAGCAAGTGTTCATCATTTATTTCTAGGTTTCTTATCCAGTTTATGAATGAGGTGGAATCTTTGATATAAGAGGAAGTGTTACCGGATAATGGTCAGAGCTTTTTAGCTAGATATTTAGCAAGTAAATAGGTAGGAGAGCCTATAGTGTTTACTATGGGTCTTAGGGGGATGTCAATTTTATAGATTTTAGGAGCACCATAGATTCTAGGAATGGTAGCACTCCTTGGAGAGATTTTATTTTTGGTGAATATGTCAAGCAAAGGCTCTTTAAATTTCTTAGTGACTTTATTGAGGATTTCACTAGTTGGGTCTTTATTAATGATTTTGTAGCATCCACTTTGGTTTTGATGTTCTTCCATTTTTTATATCGTATTCTGACCTATACATGATTATCGTTGTATTACCCTTGTGAGCTTTTAAAATGACTATGTCTTTCTTAGATCTTAGAGTATTTAAGGCTCTTTTCTCTTCTTTGGTGTTGTTACAAGTAGGAGGTTTGGAATTTCAAAGAATATAGGCTACCTCTTGTCCAACCACTTCACCTTCTGTTGCATTGAGATCTTTTATAACGACTTCTATGTTGCTTATGACATCTTCAACTGGGATTTTATTAGGTGCTATGGCAAAATTAAGGCCTTTCAATAGGAGGAGATTGCTTTCAATACGAGGGTTAGTAGGTTGTGTCATTGTAGGTTGGATAAAGTGGCAGGGTCATATGGTGAATTGTGAATCAGCGGAGATTACGTGTTGCGGATTTGTGACAAAGTGGTGAGTGTGTTTGATGAGTGGGGGGTTAATTTTGAGTGTGGTGAGATTGCAATGGCTGCATTTGTAATCGGAAGGAGATCATTGCCAATCAAAGGGTCGATAGGCTGTGTCATTAAAGGAAAAAAAACTACCATGTGTCCACCTTCCATTGGATGACATTATTATTGACGTCATAGTCCATGTATGTGCCTTCATCATATTTGTGAGCAAATTAAATGTTGACATGTGTCTATTGTCAGAGGAGTGAGGAACGATACCAATACTTTATCACCACGCTACCTCTCTCCATTTTCCACGTTGCTTAGCCAGTTGATAAAGTACTTATCATTTTGTGTGACCACTTTTGCAAAGTTTGCGGTTTTGGTTTAGGGAGTGATGCAATTTATTATATTCGTTGATCTTTGATTGATGGTTTCGGAAAAACCATTTTGTGCCACCCCTTTGCATGAAAATGATTGAGCAAGCTAACCCTCATGCACTCCCGACCATATGTCAATGGGGGTACATGGTGCATGACCCTCCTCTAGACATGGCCACCTTTTAACTGACATGTCCTCAAATGTTTCCGCTAATTTTGGCCATGTGCCAATTGTAACTACTACTACATCTTCTCCACCAACTTAACTCTGCATAACTTTGAATTTTTTGGGTTTCACCTTTGACTTCCTATATCTGCTAATGTAGGAGGCCATTTTTGGACTTCAACATACCAATGGAAATATCTTTCTAGGCACTACCCAACCACACCACTTCCAGGAGAATATGAGCTAACCTCTTGAGGCAGAAATACCTTCAAATCATGGGAATCACAACCATCATAGTCATAGTGTTATAACTTCTTCGATAAGCCTACTACTATGATGATTTTATACAAGAAATTGCATTAACCAAGGGACACCCTCTAAGCTTGACACACCATGCACATCGATGCTATCCCCAATTACCATCTCAACTATCTAGTGGACAACAATGCCAACATTTGTTGACACCAACCTTAATGCTATTCTAATTTGCATCAATGCCAACACAATTACTTCCACAAGCCATCTAGACAATGCTAATTGGCCAACAGGAAAAACATTTTCTTGCTATTGTCCTTGAATGGAAAGACATGCTGAAGAAAGTTTATCTTGTACTTGAACTTGTTACATACGCAACATTTGTAAAACAATACATCAAAACTATATAACATATAGAAAATAACTTTGTAACAATGAAACATTCAAATAAATCAAAGCTTATTGTATCCGTATCCTATTTTTCATGGTCGTATTTGATTTCTAGTACAAATTGCATTATATTTGGTGTTACTGAAAATGTAATAGCACTGATTGTGCCAACTACAAATAGAGCTTGACTATGGGATAGCTTGCAGTCATCATATTTGGAAATAATCGATACTCTACGCAAAAGGGATAAATGTTTTCTACAATGCTAAATCTATTTAGACAAATAGTTTTTTCATAATCACCACTGTTGTATTAATGCTTTGGAATTATTTCGAAATATCTAATAGAAACACTAGCATTTGCAATAAGATTTTCCTCATGTTGTTCAATAAATTGTGTTGTATGTCTTTCCATATTTATTATCTGTTAAATTCACATAGAATATTTCTTTTGTCTTATTTGATTTTTCCAAAAAGATTTGATATGTAACTAAACCAATGCCATGAAAAATGATTCCCATTATATTTTTACTGATATCTTTGGTTAATAATGGAATATAATCAATCTCTTTTTGCCTAGTCACGAGCATTGGATTGAAATTAATTCAAAGGAAAAACAAAAAAGAAATATGATATGCAGTTAATTCAACTTGCACAAAACTTCCTATTTGATTTTTTATCTTCCATATTTTCTATTCCTTTCATTTTATCTATTGTGATATCTATTTCTATAATAGTGTTCATTGATATCTCTACTCCCTCATCCATCTCTACTATCACATCATTTGAATTTGATATCTTTTTCCTATTCACAAATAATACATTGAAATTAGTGGTTAGAAGGACAATACAATTGATGTTAAGTAAGAAGTGACTAATGAAGATAGGACTAAAGAACACAAAATCATTGCTAACATATATTCCAATATCAAATTCATATTTACCAGATAGAATCTAATTTCTATGCATATAGGCAAAATTTTAAATATATTTCATTTTCAACAGATATAAATGTTTTATAGAAATTTTCAAAATAGTTTTTTCCTTGTAATTTTTGTCCTGGATCCAAATCTCCAAGTGTTATATGTTTCCTGAAAATTGAAAACACCTTGTTTTTAGTTATAATACATAAAAATACAATAGAAACAAAAAAAATAGAGGGTTGCATAATGTAAAATAATCAAATGACAAAAAATAAAATAAAAACATACCTCTTAGCAAAGTTATCATTGTCTTTAATGATATATTTTTACATGTGTTCATCTTCACTGCTGTAATGATAGTAATTTAGATTTGACAACTATACAACATTAATGTATCTTGTATAAACATGTTTAGCACTATCACATTATCCACCTTTTGAACTCTATACCTCATTGCTACAAGACTGTAACATATATTGTATAAGCATTTTAAGTACTTCCATATAGAAGAAAAAATGCACTACTTACCTGAAAAAAATGGTACACATTTTGCACCTTTGTTTGAAATGAGCTTGCAAAGATAATCCCTCATGCCATGAAACAGACAGAGAAACACCATATAGGCTAGATAAGAAATATATTTGTAATCATCTCCCCCAAAAAAGTGATTCAACATGCATTCATAAGGTGTATGCTAAAAAAATTGCATGATGAACACCAAAAAAATACTCCTATGGACAACATAACTAAAATTAGTGGTTACAATGATCATGCTACCTTATAAATATTCAATGTATGTATTAGATGCTAAGAAAAGAAAAGACTTGTTTAGAAAATGAAAAATTAGAAATAAGATTTCCAGAAATTAGAAAATGAATTTTGAATTTACAGAAGAATAACAATATTTAGCATTTTTCCAAAACTATAGTTAATACATGGACATAAATAATCGATAGTCAATGGAATTCGATCTGTAGATAGAAAAAGACGTAGTAAAAGTTAATAGATAATTAGCAAGATTTGACCATGAGGCGAGTGCTATAGTCCCTAGTGAGGGAGGGACCAATAGCAACAACAACAAAAACAACAATAATAATAGAAAAATGCACAGAATAATGAAGAGCCAACACATTTTGACCATGAAGTGGCTGCTATTAATTAAAAAGTATGATTAAATAAATTTTATTTGTTCATTAAGTTAAGGTTAAATTTTATTTGGTCATATTCAATGTTTCATTGTATAGAGTAAAAATAAACTTCTTCCAAACTGTTATTGTCATATAAAAAAGTTCCATAAGTGATCTTATGGGCTTTGATTATCATAACCTTTGTTTTATCTATGTCATACCCATACAAAAGAGGAATTCCTTGAGGATTTTTCAATAATTATTAATGTCCTAGGAATTCCTTGATATAAGAACAATATCATCAACATAAAGAAAGAAAAAGATGATGAAAGTTTTGCACAATGAAAGCTCTAGCCAAGAAAGGTTGTGCACAATAAAAGATCCACATAAGGAAAACTATGTAAAATGAAATAGGTTACAACAATTATGGTTCTGTCGTTTATTGGGAAACGTTGTAAGATCATTAGCTAAAAGTGCATGCCAAAATTGACAAAGAAGCTGATGGTTATTGCTAAAGAGGTTATGTTGTGTGGAATGCTTAAATAAAATATTGAGACTTAATACTTGTTTAACATCTCTAGAAACCAAGAAAAATCAGAGCTACATGACAAAATCAAAGCTACTAATGTTATATTGCTATTTTGCTTAATTAGGCCAGTTTTGTTGTATGCATAGGAAAGAGAAAGGTTGTCGAAAAACTATGCCACAAAGATAGTGTGGGAAAATTATGGAACAAATATGTGGAAATAACTTTGAAATATTAATTTAATATGAAATATGGGATAATGAACACAATTCTACTAGATATAGTTAATGGGAATGAAAGAAAATGATAACTTTGGCTGATTGGACTTTCACTTTGCACTTTTCATTTAGAATATGAAAATCTAATGAGACATGCTTTTAATGTTAATTGGGCCCACAATTTTAACTTTAATCATTAAATGCATTGAGATATAAAAAAATTAGTGCAAGACATGTCTTTGTGTGGAGTGTGAAGCCACCGCCACATTTTGCACAATGATCTGACTTAAAGTGACTTGTGTGGATTTTTATGGATTTCTTTATAATTGGATTATCTTTTTGTAGAACTGGAGGTGAAATCATCAGAAGAAAATATATAATGCTTTTGTGTATTTTAAGAATTTCTACATTACACATGTTTAATGGCCAATTTAATATCATTGCAAGTCACCAATATTTCCTAAGTATTTTTCCATGACTACTTCCTCATTTGAAAGTCTTTCCATTCCACAAATTTTCCCTTCCTCTTCAAATATTCTATTAGTATTAATTAATTATGAATATGCATATTAATCAATTAATTATGTTTCCAAAAAAATGAAAAAAATATTTCCACTCTAGAACTTTCCCCGTTTCCTTTAAATCTAACATACAAAATTTATTTGTGTATATCAGATAGAAAATGAAATTGTATTAAGGACCCATATAATCTTTAAGCACTTCGCAAAATGTTTTGCACCTCCATAGAATTTCAAACTAGATTTATGTGAAATGTGAAGGAAGATAGCATAACTCAATATAATTCTTGCTCCAACACTACCCACATGCACTTTCTCTGTAGACCAAAATAATAATAGGTTCCCAACCCCCACCTCTCCATCACTTATGTAAGGGACCTGAGATCTCGTAAGTTCTGCTATCTTTGAAATCTTTAAGAAGTTCACACAATGTACTAATGTTACTTGTTCCGCACCTCCACACAATAATATAAACAAATTAATATAGTTGATAATATGATCTTAAAGTTAAAGTTAAATTTGATTTCATCACAGCCAAAATTTCATTTGTAATAGCCCCTAGTTGATTTCCTATTGAAATAAATAAAATTGATAACCAAGTTCATGGGATATGTATTCGAAGATGAATGTTGGGAAAAAATATAGTGGGCATTAACTGACATTTTATTTATGAAAATAAAGGAAAATGGGAGAGAAAGTAGGTGAAAGGTCACAAATTTCATGTGAGGAAAATTGAAGGAAAATTAAGGACAAATGAAGAAAATATAGGCCTCGATGATAAAAAGAATTTTTAGGATCAGTTCATAGCTTTTGTCAATTTTATCTTGGAGCTCTCTCTCTATTCTCTCATACTCTTACACACTTAGACTTTTGTTGGAGCAGCCTTAGACCATTTTGGCATGCTTCGAATTGGAGAAAGAATGAGAAGGAAAGCATGAAAGCATAAGGGAACATGTGGATTAATAGCTACAAATGGATTTATTTGCAGGTAAAAGGTTGCATTTATGATTCCCTTGATACATGGTAGATGCATGTGATTATAATGTTATGATCTGTCATTGGCATGTAGGATTGCCTAGATTGATAGTGGTTTTTCCTAGCCTTTCCATTTCCTAGATAACCATGGAGTTGTGGGTTTTTCCAATGATTTGTTTTTAATTATTAGTGATTATAATCTTATGTCTATGGGTTGGGAAAAAACTCTGGAAGCCCTAGAACAAATTGGGTGGAGTTAGTAATCTTGAAGCCTAGGTTGGACAAACACTATGGAGCATTTGGTGGGTTGAGTTACTAGTCTTGGAGCTGGGTTGGGCAAACACTTTAGAGCCATAGAAGGTTGTGGGTTGAGTTACTAGCTCATAGAGCCATGGATAACTTAGGTAGAGACTTATCTTATTGGTGTTAGTGACGTCCCACTGTGAGGTGGAATCACTAGTTGAGGGTTGAGGTCGTTTGGCCTCTAGAAGACTTAGTTTGGATTGTTTGGTTTATTCCATGAGATCACACATTCACACATGGAATATGGTGTGCAGGTGATTGGATGAAAGAGAGAACTGGTTCAACCCAATCTTTGGTTGGGTGGTATGTGGAAGTCCAGGACTTGGTTGGATTTTTCATATAATAATAAGAGCTCATTTCCTCTTGTAATTCATGAGTAATTGTACTTTCTATTATGTAGCTTTGATGATAGTTCTATCATGGTTATTGTTTTGGTTATGTGCTAGTTATAAGTATGGTTTCATAACATGTTCTAGCTATGACTCTTGATATGTTTTTCTTGTTGATGAATGGTTAATGAATGCATCAGATAATAGATGTGTTTGCAACTATTATAAGAGGGAATTAGATGTTCTTGATGATTCTCAAATAAGTATCAGACACCTATGTTTAAATATGAATTCATGAATTGTAGATTGCATGTCCTCCACATGTTTGATTAAATGACTATCATGGTTAGGCCTAGTTAGGTCAATTCCTTAATCAATTTTTATATGAATAGATTTTTACTGATGTTTTTGATCATTCTCTAAAGTCTCACTGAGTTTTGGGCAATGGTCTATAGGTTGACCTGGAATGTAGGCTCAAAGTTTGGGACCACATGCTTCTAACTGGGAAAATTGGGGCTTATGCATGTAGTTGGAGGCTTCCAACTGCATGGAAGGCTTGCTATGGGTGAGGTTGGGGACCCAGGTTAGAGGAAAGTGTGTCCAACTTAGTTTTTGGCCACCTGGGGTGGTTACACAACCTTTGAGTAACCTGTAGACCCTGTAGGATGTTATGAAATGTAAGTTTTTCATCAGTAGTCAACCCCACTTCCTTAATGGAACCAAAGATATTGGGACATGTCATAGTATCTCTTCCTCTCATGTTTACCTTGAGAGGCTGATGAAATTGGGTAGTTACGGGAGGGGTGGTTATAGAGTGCTATCAGAGGGGGTTCTGTTCTCTTTGGGTGATATATGATACTAGAGTGGTATCAGAGCATGGTTGAACACTTGGCCTAGATGGGTGGAATGTTATTTGTCATGCATGTATGCTATTTTTCTATGTGGTTGTTATGCATGCATTTTCATGGTTATGGTTGTCGTGCTTAGGTGATGTATATACATATATCATGGTAATTTGGATTGGTCTTGCAGACAAGATAGCTGCCCCCTGAACTTCACTACGGTATGTTGATTATGTTTATATTTGGTTTATCTGATGTGGTGTGTTTACACGAAGTAGAGGATCAAATATTATAACAAAAATGGTGGACAACAGTTCACGTGATTCTGCCTACAGATCAAATGAACAACATTGTGATGAGTACTCCTTCGACATAGCAGATACCTTGAGAATTTTGAAAGTAGATATCATAAGTTTTAAGGAAAATAATGATAGAATAATTCGGTCACAGGAGAGACTTTCTAGGGAACATGAAAATGAAGCGAAATTTAATGCAACTATCCTTCAGGTTTTGTCATATTTGCAGAGATAGGGACCACTTAGGATCGGTCATGGATAGGAGAAAAGGACCAATGGGGCATATGGAAGCAGTTCTTAGTTAGGATATGGGTTTGACAGGGATGATACAGTCAGAGATGGTAAGTTCTTAGATAACCCTAATAGGAGGGGTAATGACTATGGGTTTTATTCTAGTTCTAGATTAGATAGACAACATCATCATCATCGTGACCATATGTATAGAAGAAATGAGAAACAATACTTTCAAAAGGAATTCAAGAAATCAGGGCCTCCTACATTTGATAGAAAAATGAAGAAGTCACGGGATGCATAAGGTTGGTTTCTTGGGATGAAGAAGTTCTTTATATTGCATGACTACTCAGAGAATATGAAAGCTGGGATAACTACATTCAATCTTAAAGGAAAATCAAACATTTGGTGGGAAGATGTAAAGAATGTCAGAGGTATTCAGGAAGAGGAGTTGGCTAGGAGTGAGTTCAAGAGATTTTTTTAGGAAGAAGTATCTATCTAAAAGATACTGTTATTAAGGCGAATGAGTTGAAGATGGGATCTATGACCGATGACTAGTATAGTAGCAAGGTTTTGGAGCTATTGAGATATGTGCCTTATCTTAATGAGGAGAAGTCCAAGGTTTATAGATTCATCAATGGGTTGATGGCATCATTCAAAGATAGGATTGAGTTTGATCAGCGTAGATCACTAGAGAAAGCCATAATAAGTTTGAAACATTGTCAATGAAATTGAAGCATAAGAGCAAGTCTAAGTAGGGTTGGAAAGGTAATGATAATAATCATGGAAAGTGGGTTAAGAAGAGAGGAAACAAAAAGGATATATATGACAAGGAGAATGTAGCACCACACAGGAAGTTCAATGTAGCTGACAGAGGACAGTGATATAATTCTGAGGAGTGGAACAAGGGTAATGGAAGGAAGCCTTTATAGTGTTGGACTTGTGGCAAGGATCATTGCAGGAGAGAATTTCCACAACATTAGGGTGGCATACCACAAATTTATAGTGCTCCAGAGGGATAGACAATTGGGGATGTTGGATAGATTATTCCTTGTATTTATGTAACATTAGATAATAGGTAGGATGATCATCAAACACCTATTATTGAGATGGAAGCTAAAATTTGTGATCAAGTTATTTCTATTTTGATTAACCATGGATCTAACTATAGTTATATTAGTCCTGACCTAGTGGATAAGTATTGTTTGAATAAAGAAGTGCATGCAGAGTCTTGGTTGGTGCAGTTAGCTACATGTACTAAGAAAAGAGTTCATCATTGGGTAAGGTCGTGTGCATTTGAGTTGAATGGCATGTTTACATCAATGCATCTAAATGTGCTTTGATTGGGATCATACCGTATGTTGTTGGATATGGATTGGATGTACATTCACAAGAATAAGGTAGATTATTAAGATAAGGCTATTAAGTGCTTGGATGATGATAAGAGAAGAGAATATTACAAGGAAAGAAGAATCCTAATCGGTGAGAATGGTGACATCTATGCAGGCCAAGCACAATAGCAGGAAAGGATGTGTATTGTTTTTAGTTCATATTTCTAGTGATAAAGGTAAGGATGTTTGAGGATGCTAAGGTCTTTAAGAGGTACCCGATTTTGCAACAGTTTCAGGATGTATTCCTAGTAGAGATCTTAGAGTTGTGACTTCATAGGGAAGTGGAATTTTGTATTGAGTTGATGCCTAGAGCAACACCATCATCAAAGGAACGGTATAGGATGAGCACTCTAGAATTAGTAGAATTGAAGTTTCAGTTGAAGCAAATGCTTGATAAGGGATACATTAGGCCAAGTGTGTCACCTTGGGGTGAATTGGTACTATTTGGGAAGAAGAAGGATGGTAATCTAAGGTTATGTATTGAGTACAAAAAGTTTAACAAGGTGATGATTAAGAACAGGTAACATTTGCCGCAAATTTATGACTCCTTTGTGTTGAGAAATGGCAACAATAAATTCCAGTTTAAGTTTTCCTTGAATTAAATTGAGAACTAAAATCGAATTCTACTCTTATAGAACTTGTAAATAGTTAATTAAGTTTAATTAACTTAATTATCTTAGGCATTTCAAGTTGGAAGTATTTATGTAGTCATGTATATGTTCTCCCTAAGTTTTAAGGGTCCAGTATGAGTTTAAATTGAGTTGGAAATTATATCACTCAGTTTATTGAGTTAAGTTCAGTTAAATTAGTTCTAAATTGTTTTTGGAACTAATAGAGGACTAATAGACAGTTGGTGTACTAGTGCATCCACTAGTGCTACACCAGTTAACTGAATATTTCCTCATGAGAAACTCATGCATGTCAGTTAAGAGAAAGACCGAGTTGAACCTAGAGTGTAGGGACAATGTACTATCAGTTTTATTATTTACTGGAGTGTAAATATCATGCATGCATCAGATATTGATCCTATGTTTGGATTGTGTAGTTTTGGAAGCATGAATTCCATTTAAATACGGGTTATTCACCCTAAGAATTATGCAAGAGATTAGGGGCTTGGAGAGTGGAAACATAAGTGTTGGCCAAGGGCTAGCTTGTGAGCTGAGAGAGTTGAGCATAATTGTGTGGAATTGTTGTAGTGAGAACAAGATTTGTATCTTCGCTCGTATTTATGATATATGCAATACAGATAGCAGGTTTTTGAGTAGTGGATTTCCCCAGATACATCTTGTGTTATGTGTCATTGATTTATCTTCTTCTTGTTGATATTGTTTTCATCGATCTATTGACTTCCGCTGGTTGAAAGTAGAAGTAGATTCTTGTCTTGTGCTTTAGTAAATTTCATGAGCTTATGAATCTATAGTTTTTTTGACATGATATCAAAGCTGAGAACAATATACTAGAGGAGATTTTGAAGTTTTGAGTTTTGGGTTACAAGTGGAATTCGAATTTGCAATACATACTTAAGGATCGACATATGCCATTCTATGGTTTATGTCTCGAGTATGTCATGGACGGAAACTCAAATCTTATAGCCTGGAGGTATAGAATGGAGGTTGTGCTAGAGGATAATGGCTTGAAGGAATTTATTGATCAAGAAACTCCTAAGCCAACAACATCGTGTTGGTAGGCTAAATTGCTTCATTTTAACCCCTTTTCCACTTCAAAATAATAACCTTAGACCTCTATTTTAACCTTGGAACCTCCTTATTCCTACAATATTCCAAGAATCGTGTCTTTTATCGCACTACCTTTATATTTCATATTTAAGGGTTACAAATGTGCTTAATTAATTGTTTTTATAGATTTTGTACCTTTAATATTATTTGCAACTACTTCCTTTCCTAAAGTATTTGATCAACAATGTATTGATCATTTCATTAGCATGGTGGAGTGTAGGTAGGATTCCTATACTACTGGTGAATCCTAAACTGCCATGACAACTCACTACCTAACGCAGACACCTTGTTCCAGATCGGTCATCTTGAGTTGGCCTCGGAGCAGAGATAAGTCAGGGATATGATGGAGATTAGGTCGAGGTCGAATGCTCAAGTGTAGTGTTTTTTTTATAGCCAAAAGGCTTAGTATGTACTATTGTTGTTATTTTGTTATAACTGAAAGGCTTAGATTGTAATGTTGGATGTAATTTGGTTACAACCGCAGGCTTGAATGGATGTATATAATATAGGATTTAGGTATAAAATGGTAGCGAGTGATAGCTATAGAAATGATACTCTAATTTTGGTCTTCTGTAATTGTGTTGGTATCACCCTCGTTCTGGGATG
The DNA here is from genome assembly GCA_000404065.3 of Pinus taeda. Taxonomy (NCBI): domain Eukaryota; kingdom Viridiplantae; phylum Streptophyta; class Pinopsida; order Pinales; family Pinaceae; genus Pinus; species Pinus taeda. The sequence continues at coordinate 1,740 of APFE031600200.1, read as the reverse complement.
GATTCGAACTCATTATGTACATTTGTTGATTATTAATAGAAAGGGACTGCGCCATGTTATTTTAATATTGTGTTCTAATTCTGTGTTGATGTGTCATTGAGAGCTGAATTTCCAAGTTTCCTAAATAGGGAAATGAGTTGGTTGGCTACGGCCTAACCAACCCAGCTCGTTCTCCCTCGAATTCTTCTTTTCTGTTAAAGATGTATTTATTTTGTTTAATGCAAAGTGTGAATTAAATAGAATTTTTCATTCTTCCACAAAGTCCAGGTTTGATTTCATTTATAATAACTGTGTGATGAATCTATGGTGTGCATGCTTAACTAAGTTTGATTTTATCCTTTGTGATTTCATTTCTTCAAAGATTAGCATTGTTTCTTCCTGGATTGTGCAAGCACACATTCTTGCACTAGTGCATTTACAGTTTCACAGATTGATTCCTTTGGTTCATTACAGTAATAGTCTTTTGTTCTTGTATGACATATGAGCCTTGATGCATTTTTGCAAGTGTGTGATTATGATTTCGAAGTGTTCTTGATATCTTGAACTGGAGATGCTTTGGTAATTGGAGAATGAATGTTGTTATAACACATTAACCTATACCTTCACTTCATACTTTTCAAGGAAGGATTGAGCTTCATATTGAATTATTTTAAAGAGAATCTTTATAAGCTAAGAAGGTTACAAATGCAGATCAAAGTTGTGTGAATAAATATTATAGGGTTCAAGCCTTCTATCACAATTAGATGATTATTTAGTTGCATAAAGGAGTTCCTTGATTGAAGAAAAGTGTGCTTTGACTTTAGAAATTAATTCTTATTTTACAATATTGAGATTGGTTGAAGCATATTTTTATTTGAGGAATTTATTTCAAAGTTCTATTCACCTTTGCAAACTCTTTATCTAACTTAACACATTCTTTATTTTCTTATAAGAGGATTTTGAAAATTTGGTGTAGGAATCTATGTTCTGGTACAGGAATCAATATCCTGATACAAGAATAGAGTGCTCTAGTCCTAAGGCTTAGAGCCCCTACATGAGGATATAAATCTTCATTACAGGTGTAAAATATACTTCCAACACCTAAACTTTGTTCTGGTGCTAGTGCAATCATATTGCAGGAGTACAGGAATAACAACTTAGTGCAGGGAGAAAGATCTATAAAGAAGTCAGACATCTTCAACAGTCCAATTATTAACCTGACATACAATTATACTGAAGATAAACATAGATTTACATTTCCATTTGTCAGGATTTCTTACCAGAAGTTTGAGAGTACCTTTCATTTATTTTTCTGCAGAGGTACTTTCTTTCACATTCGAACACTAGAATTTCTTTGGTGTAAATTACCAGGCAATATTTTCTTTTTGATTCTGCAAGATTGCAATTAAGGACGTAGGAATAGTGTCAGGAAAATTTCATATCACTTCTGGAATTTCTTGTGCTTCATCTCTAAGTTTATGAAACCCTCGGGTTGATAATTAAGTGTTGAAGGATTTTGTTTAACCGCAATTCCTGCAGCCATAATTTTGGCGTCATTGTCAGGGAGACGATTTGAAATTGGTAAGAACTTTCCATTTTTCTATAATAGGGGTAGGTTTGTTATTATTTTTTTCCTGAAGTATGCTTCTATTGTTTTAAGGATTTTACGAATGCTGTTTTTTTATTCATTACAACAATTAACATATTCTTTTTCTTTACAAGCATTGGAATTTTGTTTTTGGATTTTATTTTTAAACTGAA